>QTSX02007525.1:0-24258 GCA_014839935.2 Entomophthora muscae | reverse complement strand
ACATAATGGATCATCTTGTGACAGACACAGCCCTCCAACAAAAAAATCTGGGCAGACAGCCCAAGGGCTAATAGCCCAGATTAATTTGGATCAGCTATTAGTCTTTTGATCTACCACTCCACACCACACCAGACCCTAGAAACTACATCCTACTATTTTGGGGTGATAACCCTAGGAATTGGCCCTAAAACCATAGCCTCACACAGTTTAGCCACAAAAAATGTGTATCAGGATGTTCAACAAAAAAATGCGGGCAGCCGGCCCAAGGGAACTTCTGCCCAGATTATTCTGGATTAGCACATTTCTATTGGACTTTCTGTCCAGTTTTGACTCACTGTTTTATCATTAGGGCCCAAAAAGGGGCTCTAACCCAAAATCTTGACACTCCCAACCCACACATACACCACTGGCCACACATACAGAATGAAATCAAAGCAACAAAAGAACGCGGGCCAAAGGCCCAAAGTTTGTCTAGCCCAGTTTTTTCTAGGATCAATAACAGTTTAATCTGGAACTGACGGCATCCACAATCCCAAAATCCCTGAAAGTTATAGTACCCAAAATGGTATATATAGCTCAAAGTAATCTTCCTTTCACAATCTTCTCTCTCCCCCAAGGTTTTCCCCCTGCTTTGCAGGTTTCCTTGTCCCCTTCTTCTCTTTTTATTGTATATGAGACTTTTGATCATTCCTTTTTGGCCCTATGGGCCTGTTGTACCAGTCAGAAATGTCTGGGCAACTAAAATAAATGAACTTTGGGATGACCAACACTCCCGCAACATTTTTCACCACAATGAACTAAGCGCTGAATGGCCTCTCAAATACATTATGCAACCTTGACAATATCATCATATTCTCAAAAACAAAGGAGGAACACCTCACTCATGTCTGCAAGACACTCAATTGACTTGCAAAGCACAAACTTTATGCCAAACCTAGTAAGTGCCAATTTATGAAAAAAAAAACTCCTGTTCTTGGGCCACATTGTCTCTGACAGTGGCATCAAAGCAGATCCAGATAAAATTAAAGCCATAAATAACATGCAACACCCCACTTCTGTTAAACAAGTTAGATGCTTTCTTGGAATGGTAGCTTACCTAAGGAAATATATCAAAGACTGCAGAAAACTCACCGCACTAATCAATGACTTAACCAAGGGTTATGCCAAAAGAAATTCATCTGGACATCAGAATACAACAAGAATTTCTAACTATTGAAACAAGCTTTGATCAAAGCACCAATCTTGCAATACCCTAATAACAATGGGTGCTACAAGCTTGATTTGGATGCCAGTGACACCGCCATTGGCACAGTCCTACGCATCTGTCAGCCAGGGCAGCAAGTTGTCCTGCCAGTATGTTACAAAAGTAGAAAACTAAACAACACTAAGCAGAGGTACCCAATACATAATAAGGAATTGCTAGCAATATATCACACATGCAAGAAATGAAGATGTTATCTGGAAGGACATTTAAACATCCAAGTACTAACTGACCATAAATCCTTAATATATTTCAAAACTCAGAACCACTTTCACAGTGACAAGCCAAATGAATGTTCCTGCTAGAACAGCTCAATTTAGACATCCAATAAAAAAAGGGGCAGAGCTGGTCATGGCTGACACTCTCTTTAGGCTATATCAACCAAGAGAGGATCATCCTGATCACCTGGACCCTGACTGGCCCAACCTATATAACACTGAGTACAAGACAAAAGGAAAAGACCCCCTCTAAACACCAACTAACCCATGATACACTGGTAAGGAACAAAAATATTTCCATGTATTAAATGGCACTGTATACTGAATCATTAATGGCAAGCATGTTCCCTACATCCCACTTGCACAAAGAGTTGATACCATCCTAAGACATTGTCGTCTACTAGGACAAACAAAGGCTAACAACCTATACCTCACATTAAAAGAGATAGTATGGTGGTCCAATCTTAAACAAGACATAATCAATGTTCTTAAAAATTGCACAGTGTGTGAGAAATATGCCAGCACCAAAGCTCCCCAGCCAACAGTTAACCCGGTACCAGACCCTGAACCATTCAAGGTTTGGGGACTGGACATAGTGGGCCCCTTCCCAGAAACTAAGACAAAACAACATTTCCTAATTGTAGCCACTGACTTTACTACACGCTGGCCTGTCTGCTGGGCAACAAGGGACCACAAAGCAGAAACAATAAACCAATTCATTAACAAAGCAATCATAGCTGACTATGGTACTCCAGACTACATAATAACTGGTGGAGCAACAGAGTTATCAGGTTATGCAGTAAACAACAATTTGAAATCCAAAAACATCAAACACTCTACAACCTGGCCCTACAGGTCACAGGTCAACAGCAGAGTTGAACGCCTAAACAACAGCCTTATCAGAATCCTTGAGAAAATAATGGATGGTAAAGCCAAAGACACATGGCCACTATACGTGAAACATGCATTATTAGTATCCTGGGTCCGCATCAATCTAGGGACAGGCTACTCACTGTTTGAACTAACATACAGATACAAACCAGAAATAATTACCCACAATAAGCAGCCATACATAAAGATCCCCCCCGGGGAAACCTCCCACAGTAGAACAAGTACCAACTCTACAACACATACACCTCAAAGCTAAAATGGCAGAAACAAAAAGGCTCAAAACACAAAAGTTACCTCTATAGAGGAACCACCCCCATCAACTCCCCTGTCTGGGTCCTGGCTGGGAACAGAAAGAATCTAGACTCAGTAAACAGGGGACCAGGAAGAATCATCAAATGCTAACCAGACAGGAACACCTACCTGGTTAAGTTCCAGGGCACCAAAGAGCCCATCACCAAGAAGTACCACAGATCCCGTCTCCACCTTAGCAAAGGAGAACACTCAACCCAACTAGTACCAACTAGCAAATAACTCCAGGAACATCAGGCAGCAGCTGTCAAGACAAAGCCCCCTCCTGATGTACCAGAGTAACCTCTTAAGGGGGTGTCAAGAATTTGGATGTACAAGTATTCTGGCTACCACCAACCCACTTAACATCCAGTCATCACCCAATTTGGTGCCTTTCCATATGCAGTTTGACATGCCAGAAATGTCAACCAAGCAATATCACATTACTGTCCAAGTATCTAGCAACTCAAACCCATCCTGCACATGATCAACCCCTAGGTTTGATCCAACTAAATCTTCACCACAGCTAAAGATATATATGTCTAAAGTATTATCTAATAAAATATACTTCTCTTCTTTCTTAACTCCATATTTGAAGCTTCCCCAAAAGGCGCTCCTCATCACTTTCTTCTGGTGGGCAGGAATTATTCTTAAAATCAGGGCCTTTTCTATAGGGACTTATTTGATTGGTTGCATTATATGGGTGTTTCTGATTGGCTGGGTGGTAGGGACTAGGGCCTGGGAGGTAAGCGGGTGGGCAGGCAAGTGGCAGCTGGCCCGCTGGGTGCAAGCTGGGACCCAGGGAGCAAGCAGGTGGGCAGCCGGCTGGCAGCAGGTCCTCTGGCGGCTGGCTGGGCAAGTGGGTGGCTGGCAGGGGCCTGGCTGACAGGTGGGAGGCTAGCAGGAGCCCCGCTGGTGTCAGGGAACCAACCCTGATCTGGCGGCTTGCTAGCGTTTGGGAACTGGCGGGTTGCAGACTGGGTGGGCAGGGCCCACCAACAGATTGGTGCTAACTTAATGAGGTAGGACATTGACTTGCCTACCCACAACCACGGACCGGCAGCAGGGACAATATTATCTATTACTCCTGTGAGAGTAATATATATAATTCCAAAAAGCTTGTTGGTATGGTCCAGCAGGAGCTTGGTGGCGGCAGCAGGCATGGGTTTGGGGGTGACAGGTGGTTCCATGTCTATTTGGTAGGCAGGAAGAAAGTTGTATTTATCTCTGAACAGGCAGGTTTTGGTAACATACCAAGGGCCTTCTCAGTTGTATCTGGTAACTCTTTAGTTCTGGCCAAGGGATTTCAGGCTAGTATGTTGTCAGCAGTGTAGTCCTTATACTCAGGCTTTAAGGGGTACTCTGAAATGAACAGGACCAAAGAGGGCACCTGGCAGACGGTACGTATCTGGCGGGCTGGCAGGAGGGTCAGATGATCTTTGAGTTAACTGGCAGATGACAAGAATAAAATACAGCAATAGTTGGGGAAACCAATATCTCATAGCCTTTATTTAAAAATGACAATGGGGGTTGATCTTGGCCTGGCAGGTATTTATACCACACTGCCAGGCTTCACTTCCTGGTTGGGGTTTCTGGGCTTGGGCAGGTTGGCATTGGGGGTCTTAGATGGCAGTGTGGCGCTCAGTACTGGTGGTTTGCCACTGGCTGCTTTGGGACAAGAAGACTTCAAATCCTTCTGTTTGTTAATTTGGGTATTGTGTGCCTCTTCAGGTTCAGTGCCTCCTCCAGGGCTTTGGGGGAGTTTGGAATAACTCTCATTAAGAAACTTGTGCATTTTACCAAGCAAACTGCCAGCGTCAGGTGTTGGAACCTTGGGGAAATTCCTGGCATCTTGAACTGGCAGTTCACTTGCAGAATCCTGAAGGATGGCTAAGGGTTTGGGTCCTGACGGGCTGGCAACAAATTCATCAATCAGTAGTGGGTTATTGGGTTCCCAGCCTATGGGTCTGGCAGTCTGCAAAGGGTTTTGTCCAGGGTTTGACTCTGGTTCTGTATTTTGAGATTTAGGAGCATCCAAATTGTCATTCCTGACAGCTGGCAACTGGCTGGGTGCTGGGGGGTTGGCAGAGGGTGCTAGCGGGAATGGTGGGCGCCTGCCTGGATGATAAATTAATCCAGCACTGGTCAAACTACGCTTCAACTTTATTTTTGTTTTTGTTTTTCCCACTTAATAGAGGAAAATCCACATCAAATTGTGAATTTTTGATAGTGAAATTCCCTATTTTTTCCCCAGCATGGTACCTCAATTGAAATCTGGTTTATGTCAGGAATGTTCCTGATAACAGGTTGGGAGTTGCCATAGATGAAGGCTTTATTATTGAAAGACCCAGTGTTGCCCTTCATGATTTAGTCAAGGCCAGGGAACAGATTGTTGACTTGGTTGTTATTAGAAGACATAATAATTTTTTTATAAAAAATAAACTCAACAAGAGGAGTGTATATTTTTGTCAGTTTTATTGCTAAGTATGTCTAATTTAGTGAATATTTTGATCTAAATTTCAGCTGTATTAAAATGGAACTGGGTATTTTTTGAGAATTTATGTACAGTAGTTTTAAAAGCTATGGAAACAACTAAAAATACTTCAGATTTAAATGAAATAATTTCAGTTTTGAACAAAATCCAAGTTGCACAAGATTCAGGATTCAATTAATTTATAAAATTTCAGTTAATAAATGAACTGTCAAACAAAAAACAAAATTTCACTAGCCCATCATACAAAATTATATCAAACATCAAGCGGTGTAGTTTAAGCCACAAACAAAATGAACTGACACAACAAGTGAGATGAATGAATGTTATTCTGAAGTATATTATACTCCAATCAGGATTCATACAAGGCATCAACAGAAGGACTAAAATGAAACAAAATTTGAGCAATCTAAAAGTAAGATTTCACAAGCAGAAAACAAAATGAACTCACATAAGATGTGTAGTATGAGAAGCCTAAAATAGAAATATAATAGTTTAACAGCCAATCAACAGCTATCCAATTTAGGAACAGAGGCATTTTATTCATTTTCATGGATCCTTATTTGTATGGAATGGTTTTGAGAACCTTTCAAATATGGACTCAAGATTACAATAAAAATAAATCATTAAATTTTAAAATGTCTACTTTTAGTGATTTTATCCCAGGTTTTTATAATATGGTTTTCAACAGCAACATCTTCAATGGCGCCAGCAGCCAAGCCAGCAGCAGCTAAGCCAGCTTCAATGGAGGTGAGGCTCAGGGTGTGGAGGAACCCATTTATACCCAAGCCTTTGAGGCAGGTAACAAGGAAGCTGAACTGTTACTGACCCCTGACCCATATGGCTTTGACTTGTTTGAGAGTCACTTAGTGTCTAGCTCTGCCCCTGCTTCTGTACCCACCCCCACACAAGCTGCCTGTCAACCAACCAATCAGGATAGCAACCTTGATTTGGAACAACTTCCTGCCGCTAGCCAGCCTGCCCCCCTACAGCCAATCAGGCTTCAATTCCTGTGGCCCAGCGCCCCAAACAACAAATTATCACCGCCCAAATTCTCCAGGAAATTGTGGCACTAAACCTACAGGGTCTGTCATGGGACCAGATTGCTGCCCAGTTTCAATTCATCCAAGCCACAATAATGCGGGAATTCAATAACTTAATGAATAAGGGAAATCTGATTGGGATAACCAAGAAGCCAAGGAAGGCCTCTGTGACAGTCCACATGTTTGGTGGTTTGCAGGCAGGGCTAATGTTGGCCAAGCAAAAGTTTGGTTGTTTGTTGCAGGTAGAGGCCTAGTAGGGAATGATGGCTACTAGGGACAGTAAGGCCTAGCTAGTAGGTGTAAAAACTACTAGAGGCAGATGTTGCCTCCACCCAGCAGAAGATATTGGCTGCTGTGGGCTAGAGTTCTTCACCTAGCAGGGAAATGTGGCTGAAAAAGGGTGAAGAATGAGATAGCTAGCAGGGAACTTTGTCTGTTTGAGGTGGAGAAGGTTTTGGACCCCTGGCAGGTAACACAGGCTGCCAGGGAGGGGAAGAGCTCTGAGGGCTCTACATACCCTGATACGCTTACAGGAGGTCTGTGATCAAGCATCCTACCTAACAGACTGGTAGGGTGTCCTCATTTATGTCCCCATGGGAGCTTTAAGGGGAACCCAAAGTGGGCATTGGAGGGTATGGATTTGCTCAGAGGTGTCATCAAGGTGGTTTGCTTGGGGAAGCAAGCAGCAGAACTTGGTGTGATCAGACCTCTGGGAAGTGGAGCTGATTACTATGCAACTTAAAGCCCAAACTTAATCACCTGGGTGAGTAAAAACAACAACATAGGCTTTAAGGATCTATGGTTGGATGGCCTAAGTGGAATGCCACTTGCAAGGGCCCAGTCAAACGCCATTTCAATGTAGACTCATGCCTGGGTCTACAGGTTCTGGTAACGGGGACTGAGATAAAGAACCAAGGTGGTTCACAGAATCAGCAGAGAAGACTAGTGAGAGGAACTGTTTGATCACAGAGAAGGCTAGTTGAAGGACTGTTGGTTCATATTGAAGTTTGGAACCAAAATGGTTCATTGTGAAGGTGGAACCAAGATGGTTCCTAGTGAAGATAAGTGGAAGGGCTCAAAGATCATGATGCAGAAGTAGCTGGTCATGATAAAGGAGTATCCAGAGGACTGATAGGCTGTTTAAAGACTGGAAAGGGGCTGTTCTGTGAATTAATATGGACTTCTTGCTGGTTAAGCTGAAGAGCTGGATGAAGAACCCAAAGATGATGATGAAGAACTAGTGGTCTGGAAAAATGAGCCAAGATTTTGCTGAATTGATTTGCCAAAGTGGAAAAATTTAGAATGTTTTGCCTTGGTTTAATAGTAAAATCAAGAAGGAATGTGGATAGAAGTATGGGTAAGATATTTATTTATTAAGTTCCTAGGATAGATGAAAGTATGTTGCTATGAGAGCTGGATACAAAGTTGTTTTGGTGGGACATTTTCCTTGGATTTTACAAAATTTGTAAATATATGGGGAAAACGTTGAAGAGGTCCAGAAAGAACAGTTTAAATAGTATTCTACTATTTAAATTGGTTTAGGTTGAATTCAGGGAAGACTGGTGCCAGAATAATGGACCAGTTAACGCTTTGGTGCACAAAGAGTTGTTGTTTTGAGCGGTTTGAGCTGTGGAGATTATTTTCCTAGTTGGATCCTGGTGGAACTTCAGAAATGATCTATTTCTGCGCTCTGCATTTATTGGCTGAGTTCTGGCAGGTTTCCTGATGAGAATGATTGGTTGGAAGCCAAAAGCTTAAAGTATAAGCAAGGAAATAGTGAATTAATACTTTAAGCTTTTGAGAAAGTAAGTATGTAAGCTTAAGTTATTATAGGAAAAAGTGAGCGGCAATGATTTAGGCTTCTGAAGAAAGCCATTTTGAAGGCGGAACTGTTGGGAAAAGGACACTATAAAAAGGTGGCTAGCTGGAAAGTTACAGGGTCTTTTTGAGGTCTTTCAGGGTCTTTTTGGAGGTCTTTCCCGGGCCTTTTGAGTTTCTGCCAAGAGGTTTTTGGAAGCCTTTTGATCACCAGCAGGAGCTTGGTTGTACTTATACAAGTGGAAAAACAAGGCCACTGGAGCTATAAAGAGAGCTGAAGCCCACAATAACAGAGCATGAGCCCAAGAATAAGAAGCTGGATCCAAAGCGCGGCGCTGGAGTCCAAGTTTAAGGTACAGGACTCCAAGTTTAAGGAGCAGGAGTCCAAGTCTAAGGAGCAGAAGTCCAATACTAAGGTGCAGGAGTCCAAGATATTGTTGGAGGACTCCAAGTATTGGCAAATCCATATTGTTTCCTTGACCCCCCAGGCCATATACCAGAAGGTTTCTAAGGGGATCTTCCTTCTGAGATTATATAAAAGCCCATTTTGACCCATATATATATTTCTGAGATACATTTTCCTTTACTAGAGAATGACAATCCCTTCCAGCCAGTCCCTGGCTACAATCAAGGACACACTTTGGGGACTAGTGAACAGGAACCCCACAGCCCCCAAGTCCCAAATCAATGAGGCATACCCAATAATGCTTGACCTCCTCCAGTGGAACCCCAAGCTTCCTCTAACCCAGGTCCACAAACAGCTTGTAAACCATAACAAATGGGTTTCTGAGCGTATGGTGCAGCTCTGGATGCACAGAAAGGTGGCTCCTATATGGGTTCTTACATATTTTGCCGGCAACCAATGGGATGGCGCTGAGGATTCCCTGTATGATCTAGACATCAAATCAACCCTGGTCTGATGCCTGACTAGTCTAACAGATGACATCATGTTTGTCTCATACTACAATTTATTGATTGTGTTCAACAATTTTGGTGAGCAAGGAAAAGCCACTGCCAAGAATAGCAGGAAGAAGGTCAAGAAGGGGACGTTTATTGGTGCATTTCTGGCTGTTTCAACCAAGGGTTTTGTCTACTATTGGACAAGCCCAGATTTCATTGATGGCTACTTGTACAGCCACACCTCCTCAGTGGATTACTCAACTCCTGGGATGTTCTCAAATTCAAAGCATCAGGTTTTATTGAGCCACCAGATGGAGGGTAGCTCCACTGCCCTTGAGGCCATCCAGGAACGCAGACACCAGGCCTCTGTGTACCCAGCTGGTCACGCAGACATACATCTGGCAGATTTTGTGTTCTTTAATATTGGAGATAAACTCTGGGAGTGCCGCCCTCAGGCTTTCAACAACCTCTATATTGGGGTCTTTGATCACAATTTTCTCTTTGGTCACCAAATGGTGGCTGACTTGTTTGCACAAATGGTTTTCCATGTGAACATGGGCAATCAATCACGCAAGGATAAGCGCCTCTCACCCCGTGCCACAGCCACCTACCAGACCATCCAGCCAATGACTGATGAGGAGTACAATGAGCGGTATATGGCGGCCATCACGCACAATCCTCCTGCCTCCACCCCTGCTACCAATACCCCTCACCCGCAAGCCCAACCCACCCCATCCCAGACCCCCCAGGCCAGCACTGCCTCTACGTCTTCCTTTCCGCGTTATTCTTCCTCCTAGGAATCACTCTTCCCTGCCCCAATAAACCCCCTGTTGCCAAAAATTTTCTATTTATATTATCTTTATTTTGAAAATCAATTGTTCAAGTTCTCTTTGTTTACAGTTGGTTTTATTCTTTATGTTCAGCTTATTTCTATAAAATCATATATTTACTATGCCATATATCTAGATCCAGAACACAATTATTTTTAGTACCCAAACACAGCCCCTTGTGAAAGCATTAACAACAATTTGGCAATCAGCTAAATTTGAATTAGAAAGTTATAGGTTAACTGTTTTTAGATAAAGTTGTTTCTGATCTGAATTCAAAACCTTAATGATAAACTTTAAGCCAATCAGGAGCCAAGTGATAAAGTGATTGTTGTGATATAAAGGGTCACCCAATAATTCTTTTATGCAAGTGCACTAATTAATATGATTGTCTGGATCTTTTGCTATTGTACGCCATTGTTGCTGTGGCAAGTTGTTGGTGGACTAGTGCTCAATCAGCAGCTGATTGGTCACTAGTCCATCAACAACTTGCCACAGCGGCAATGGCGTACAATAGCAAAAGATCCAGACAATCATATTAATTAGTGCACATGCATCAAAGAATTATTGGGTGACCCTTTATGTCACAACAATCACTTTATCACTTGTCTCCTGATTGGCTTAAAGTTTATCATTAAGGTTTTGAATTTAGATCAGTAACAATTTTATCTAAAAACAAGTAACCTATAATTTTATAATTCAAATTTAGCTGATTGCCAAATTGTTGTTAATGCTTTCACAAGGGGCTGTGTTTGGGTACTAAAAATAATATGGTAATTAAGGAACCAATACCAACACAAAGCAAATAACACATATTGAGTTGAGCGTAAAACATATACACAATGGGTAAAAAGATGGGATAATGTAGTAAATGGGAAAACAAAAAAGAGTAAACAAAGAGGCAACAGTATCAAAATAATACAGAATTTATTGAGGTGAAAGCTATAAAAACATATAAAAAGGTTAGTAAAAAATCAATGAGAGAATTAGAGAAGCTTTTTAGAAATCTGGACTCAGCAATTGCTGAAATTAAAGAGATTGACCACAAGGTCAAAGCAAGAGTTAAGTCTGCTGTCCTTGAAGGGGAAAAAATTGAAAAGGTGTCTGCTAAGGCACCCATGGCCAAGATGCCAGACACTCCCAAAACAACAATTGAATGGCTTTTAAATTTCCAGAAGCACGTCATGGAAGGCCTTCAATTCAAGTCCTTTGCCCTCTCTGCGCTGTCCATCTGGGTCAACGACCATGAGATGTATAAACATCTCAAACCTGCAAAGCACGCAAGAACTGTGGACACTGAATTGCCAGCACAATTACTTAAGCCAAGAATGGCAAAGCCTGCTGAAGCCTCTGGCAAGGAAGAACCTTCAAAGGTAATATAAAAAAATAAAATTAATAACAACTTCAAATACTTATCTTTTTTTTAGAGAACATTGATGGTGAACTCCGCTGGGTCCTGGTTCCTTTTGTCCTGCCCACCTTCTATTTGAATTTTGCCACTCACGTGGCAAAACAACTCTATCTGTCCCCCCTGTCTCACAGGGGCTTGAAGACAGGGTTCATGGGTCCTTTCTGATGTTGCAGGAGGTGTTGGCAGAACTTACACATGCCAAAGGGGAATCCAAGTGGGCAGTTACTGCCTACAAGGATGCCCAATTGGTCCGCATTGACCCAGTATCCCTCAGTGGAGTTTACTGTGTAAAATCCATTGAGCTTGTTTGGGACATCTTGGTGATGCTCCCATTCAAGAATGTACCAGAGATGGGCCGGGCCCATGCAGCTGCTTGCTTCTGCTACCCCTTGGAGCACACAATTTCTTACCTGCTAGACAACTTTGGGCGTGAGGTGGGAAAATTGGCTGTTGCAGACACAACAGCTGTCAAGAAAACCAAAATCCTCTTGGAAGACTTCAGGATGGCATGGAGTGCCAATGAGACCAGAGTCCCTGCAGCCATGGAGCTGACCTTTGCAAAGACCAAGCATGAAAAGAAGATCAGTGCAGTTTTCAATAAATTATGCAAGTTTACAGAAGCCTTTGCTGGACAAAGGCTTCATCTGGTGGTTTTTCCTCAGGTATCTCTTCTACTTTGGAATGGGCGCCAGCGTGGAGGATCTTGACAGGGTTCTCCTAGGAATTGACAAGACCAGGCTCTCCCTGGTAGGGAAGAAGCTCCCTCTAGGTATGACTTGGTGGATCACGTCATCCAGAACGCCCTGGTCCTGGCTGGTATTTACGGGTTTGCAGCCCCGCCAGAGAAGCTGCTCCTCCATTTGCACCTGACCCTACTCCCTTTTACTAGTCACTGTGAATATTTTAATAAGGGTGTATCCACTGTCCATGGTGTGGCAGTGGAGGTTGTGTGCCACCTCCATTGCAGGGGGGACATACAGAAGAACTCATTACAGGCGCTCTTAATAAATTCTCTCTTCCAATAAATTTCATTACAATTGATATTATTTTTATTACAATAAAATTATCTAATTCTTATTTTAGTAAACAAGATTTTCAAAATATATCCCAGAGAAGGTCTTAATAAAAGCATAATAGTATATGTCAATAAAATCTACTTCTAATTTATACACTTTCATTTAACTTTTTTAATTTGATTTTTATATTTGTTTTGCCAAAAGTGATATTAATGCGTTTGCGTAATCCAGTATCAAGCATTTGGGATACCCTTAGATGACACAATAAAAAATGATTTTAAATAAATAATTACTAACCTTCATTGATTGTCCTGCTGAATGTAATTGTGGGCTTGAAATGTCTAAATATAAAATGATAATTAATAAATCTTGAATAGTAAATCAGAGAATAAAAAAAGTTGGACAAACTAAGCCTTTAATTGATTGGCTGTTTGGCAAGGCACGCGGGGATGAACAAATCAGTGTGGCCATATAATTTGGCCACAGTCTCAGCTGGAAGGGTGTGGATCCTGGCCTGCAGCAAATTAAACAGGTCTTGAGTCCCAGTTGGGGTTCCTTGCTTGACAACTTGCTTGAGCCACCCAAAGACTTCCTCAATGGGATTTAGGAAGAGTGGATAGGCTGGGGGAAAGAGAAGGCACAAACTTGCTATGGCTAATTACTGGGGGCCCACAGCAATGCTGGTGTTGATCATTGGGAATTCCTCAAGGATGTCAGCCACTTTGTGAAGATCAACGTTGTCCAACACAATGACGTTGGTGAAGCCAGGGCTTGTGCGCCCCAGGTGCTCCTGGACCAATCAGAGAAATGATAATAAGGTCCGGCTATTGTGAGATCCCAAAATCATTTGGTATAGCTCAACCCCCTTTGGACTGAGGAGAGCCACCATTGAATAGGCTGTGGAGCAGACTGCAGCACGCCAAGCCATCCTGTCATTTGAGTCTTTGGGGACAAAGCCATATGCATTGCGCATAGACGAGGCAAATGTCAATTTGTCAATATAGTAAAATTTGACCATCCCCTTGGTTTTGAGGGAAGTGTACGCCTCTGTGTAGTTTTTCTGGGTCTCAATGTTGGTTGGGCTATTCCAGTTGTACGGAGATACCCCAAGCTTTTTCCAGTAAAAGCGCATCTTCAGCAGATGGTAGTAAAAGAAAATGGAAGCCTCAACCCCAAAAGTGGACTTGACCATTGCCTGTAAATTTGCAAGTTCAAGATGGCAGTCCCAGGTGATCTACTGGCAGTTTGCCCATTTATGCTCCTTGGTGAGCATAGTAGAAACACGCAAGAATTTCTCTGTGGCAAGGACTCGGCCAGTATCAATGAACTTGTTTAAGGTCTTGGAGGCATACTTGGGATCCACTCCAACAAGGGCCGGGGCCCCTTGTAATTGCCCAATCCATGCATTAGCTTAAGCAGGATGATGCATTTAATATCAGGGATGTGCTTCTGAGTAGGCTTTTTAGTGGCAGGGATTGACTTGTTGGTATTGGGCACAACACATGGCATAAGCACCTTGGTGTAAAACGCAGCAACTTTCTTCAACACTAACTGCCCCTCATCAGTTCTGAAGAACTCAGGCTCCTTGTCCTCTTCCTGATTGCCATCACTGATGTAGGGCTTGTAGCTAGTATCAAGTACAGGCTTCACCTTCTCCAGAATGGCTGACAGGACCAACTCTTGCCGGTACACAATGTCAAACACATACGAAGTAAGTTCTACCTCCTTGTTTCTAACTTTCTTTGTGGTGGTGACCTTGATGGGCTTCTGGGTCAGCTTGGGGACCCAAGGGTTGATGCTCTGTACCCTAGCAGCTTGTGCTCCTTGAAGCGGCTGTGTCAGTGCAGCGTCACTATGGAACTCTTCTCTCCCGTCTCCTCCTTGAGTAGGCACTTGGGTTGCACTAATTCTATTCTTTGACCCGCGGGGGTGACCGCAACCGCAGTGCACAACGGGTGCATTGGTACTCTGGTGTTGTGTTCCTTCCATTTTAAAATTTAATAAAATATTAAATAAATTTCAATTGAGTTACTCCCTAATTTTATTTTTATCTGAATATGAATATTTAATTAGAGTTTTTCCCACCCAATATCCCAATTATAGATTTTTTATTTCTTAATTAGTTGTTTTTGGTTTTACAACGCCCATTTTAGAATACCTGAAATAATTTCCACCCTTTTCCCAAGATTTTACTGCCAAATTCAAACACCCAACACAATATTCTTAAAATTTATGTTTCAGATCTTGTGTCTTATTTTAGATACCTTGGTATCATTCTTGATTACAATCCATTGCACACACTGAGTGAGTGATTTTGTTTACATAGTGAGTTGCTGTTGTGTTTTGTTTTTTGTTTGAGTTTTGACTCACCTTGCTTGGATGTATTTTGTAACTGATTCACATAGTAAACATATGTACACCAAAAGTCAACTCACATCATTTTTTTGTGAATCAATGTGTGAGAGAGGGGGACTAAACTAACTAAGTTTGGCTCCCATCCCGGCAAAAAAAACCACCAGGATGCCACCCAATGGGGAACTGGGACAGCCGCTTGAAGGGGGGACCACAGGAGGACATCAAGGACAGCTGAGGCAAGTGTGCATTCAGGGCCATCAGCGTCAGCCCAGCAAGTAACCAAGGTGTATGGGTGGAGGGGGCCATCATAGGCTTGTGGGAAAACGCCGAGCTACTCTTCTCCAGGTCGGGGAAGGGGGACAACAGCGCCTCCTCACTGCAAGAGCAAGGGAGGCATAATCATCACTACCCAAATCTAGGTCATTGCAGGTTAAGCTTTTCACTACAGCCTCCCTGGAATAAAGCAGGCCGTCAGGGAGGCTTAAGAGGCTAGATGGGTCTTCACTCATGAGGTGTGCAGAAGAGGATATCTTTGACCACAGGTCTGGCAAGGTTGACCACAGGAGGAGCAAGAAGGGGGCCACAGAAAATACAACAAATTTAATTGCTGGGAGTATCATGGTGGTGTTCTCCTTAAAATTTGGTGGAGAATGGTATAATTTTTAAGATAATTAACAGCCAAATTATACTAGGTGGGGTAGCCACAAGCAGAAAGGCAGAAGGAGCAACAGAACAAGTCCAGGGTACTTGGATGCAAACGCAGGTGCCTTGGCAGGGTGTAAGATTAAGAAAACGGGTTCAGATTAAAGAAATCAACAAAAAACTTAAATTTACAGTAAGTATTATATGAATTTTTAAATGAAACTTAGATTTGAACGTGTCTTTTGAAAGCAAAAGCGAAACCAAGAAGAAGCTATACACTTGAGCTTCTGCTAGGGGTGTCTGGGAAGAGGACGGGTTCAAACCGGGCTGCCGCAAGGTAAGCTTTTTGAGCACTACTGACACTTTAACTTTTAAACTAGGGGAACTCCAAACAGGGGGTTCCACAGATATAAAATTTAAAATTTTAATTGCAATAACCAAATTTTAATCTAATGGGAAAATAGACAAGCAGGGGACTGAAAGTCCCCTTGCTGCATAAAAGGGATGGATTGCAAGGAAATTGGTCATGTGACAGTTGGCTTAGGATTCAATTGGCTGGCAGAAAAACTTTGCTGGATAAACCCAGAGGGACTGGAGAGTTTCACCCTAATTTCTGTGGTCTGATTTGATTGGTTAGAAGGGGTACTAGGCAGTTGGAGTTCAACTGAGCTGTCAGGCGTTGATGTGTTGGCTCTTGATTGGCTAGCCCTGATAGTTTTCAAAAGTGGGCAATACCAGGCTAACAAGTAGTCTAAATTGACCAATGTTTCTTCCCAGGAGGGAGCAGCCAAGGGCAAGGAATCCACAGGGTAGGCTAGCACAAACCTCTCATCAACTGTGTGTGCTAAATCCTCTAAGGAATGAAGAGGTTTGGCTGACACTTTTGGGCTTTTCTTGGTGTGGCGGGGAAAGATTGCGCGGTAAAATGCCAGAGGTGGCAGTGAATTTAAACAATGTATTTTGGGTTTTAATTTGAATAGTTTTGCTTTGCGTGTGAGCCCTTTGTTGCTGTGTTGACTCATTTTGCCCATTAACACCAATAAACCCTGTTAACAGAGTGTATATTTTTACCTGAAATTTGGATTTTGCTTAAATCTGAAATCATTTTGTTTAAATCTGAAGTATTTTTGGTTGTTTCCATAGCTTTTAAAACTACTGTAATTCCCAAAAGAATTAGCACAGATCCCCAATACATCCTTCAACTTCCTGTTTGAGATGCCCAAGACTTAAATTGATTTCAAATTATTCCTGTTTTATTTGAAATTTGGTTCTTGGATTTGACAATCCTGCAATTTCATATTTGTTAATTTTTACATGATGTCTATGATTTGTTTGACATACAGGAAATCTCAAATTGTACATTAGAATCCCAAATTTCTGATTCATGTATCCCACATTTGTTTGCTTTGTTTTATCTTTTGTTAGTTGAGTTATCTGCTTGTGAGATTTGAAATTTGCCAATTTAAATAAATCAAAAAAGTCAAATTAAATGTTTGATTTTATTAAATCTTTTATTTTTCACTCAGCTGAGTTGCCTGTAAATGTGATTCAAAATTTGGACCAAGGATTTGACAATCCCGCATTTTTACGTTTAGGTTCTGAATTTACAGTAGTGATTTCTCTGCCATCACAGACAATTTTATATGAATCCTTGGGAGTGTCTGGATGAGTGTACCACTGCAAGTCTTCCAAGGTCCAGGGTTTGTGATTAGGGTTGTGGCAATACTCAGTGAAGTGCACAGGGCCAAATGGAGCGTCAGGTGGGCAATAGTAGTCAAAGGCTTTGGTTTTGTCAGCTGTTGCTTGGCTATCAATTCCTGTGGATGGGTGCTGGTGCTTTGGTGATTGAAGATGTAAGAGTATCAAAAATATGTAAGAAATCAGATGGGTGAACAAAAGGTTCATAACAACTTTATTTGGTAAAGATGATGATACAGAACTTTTCAGGTGCTTCTGATTTATATACTTACTTACATGCAAGTGCCTCCGGGCATTCTTCTGGTGCTATCTGTGTGGCAAGGATTGGCATTTAAGGTTCTTCTGTTTGGTTGGCTGCTTCATGGTCATTTTGGGAATCTTCAGGAACAGTTGTTTGGCTTGTTAGTGGCCTATCTTGGCCTGGCTTGTCATTAGTTCTGGCATGTTTAGCTTCAGGAGTCATGGGGGTTTTCCCAATTTGTTCACCATTTTGGGACTGGCTTGACAGGCATTTCTGAGGTGGAAGAACTGGATTAAAAAAGAGGTTCCCAATTAGGAACCCCAAATTACTAAATGGAGGGTGGGTTTGAACTGGGGGCACTGGGCAGCTAAAATTAGCCTGTCCAGGCCCAGCCAAACCCATCAAGGCTTGAGTGTAGCTTTTGGGGCCCAGAACAGGGCCTGCAGCTGTAGCCAGGGCGGAAATGGTTCCCCACCTGGATTTTTGCTTTTCAAAGTGAATCCAGGTGGACAAATTGCTGCTACCCGCTCACCCCGCCTGGTGGTGTGAGGCGGGTTCAATTCCCGCCTGGGGCATCAATTTTTTTACTTTCATAACAATATTCAAGAGCCAGAGTATTTAATTGAGTATCTGTTTGATCAATCTATCATTATTTTGGCCAACTCTATCAGCTGGATTTCTCATCTTTAAATCACACTTTGCCAATCAGATAAATACTCCTGTAGGCATTGGCAGAGCCTTATGAATTGGGCTTGATTTAATTTCTATAGCTTACATGAAGATTTAAAAGCATATATCCTTTGAAGAACTAACTATGTGATATAGGGCGATATGATTAGTAGATAAATGCATCATGTAAAGATTACTTGATATCATTTTTTAAAGTTTTAGCTCTTGATTTATACTTTAAAATGCTTTCATATATGGGATACAGAGAGTATACCTTAACTCATCATTTTTCTGAACCCAACATATTGTCCCATTTCACACCATTAGTAAACTAGGCTCTGTCTTTCTGAGCTCCTTCTCTTGTAGAGACATTGGTTGTGCCAGGAAAATTCACATACATATATTGCTTTGTATCGTGATTTAAACCTTAGGAAATATCTGAAGCCTAGTGATGGTTAAACTCCATTGAAAAGTATAACAGATGTGTTGACTGTGTTTACAGCCTGGATAATACCTAGGTGCTTTAATAAAATCAGGCATAATGTGATTAAAAACTAAATCATTGTCATAGCGCGGAATCGAACCGCGGTCGCGGCGGCCACAACGCTGCGTACTATCACTATATTTTTTTGGAAAATTTTACTACCACTATAGTACTATGACTTTTTTTAGTCAGGGGTGAAACATCCTGACTTTATTTTCAAGGTTTTGTTCTGCAGAAATTTGAAGGCTATGAATAGAAGAGAAAGGTTCTTTGAAACACACAATAAGGGTTTGGTCATTCTTCATGCAGTATACTCAGCACGCACCACCTTCAACCCAGCTAAACCGAGAAATAGAGGACTCCGTCGAAGATGAAGAGGTCTCCTGTATCGATCTTCTAAACCCGCTTGATGCCAGATTTGAATATGAAATGCCCACTTTACAGCTGGCTGGTTTAGATAAGCCCGTGGAATCTCTTAAAGGTTTGGTTTATTTTTTTCTGTGCCCTTAACCCAAAGATCTTGTGCCCCTTTTTATGTATGAGCTCGAGAAGCATTATAGATTTCAGATCATCCGTATTCTAAGAGCTACTGATACTGCTGAACACTACTCACTTGTTATAAGGTATTCTTTTTCTCTAGCTTTATTTAATAATTTCATATGTGTTTGTATAAGATTTAATTTTTGCCTCTTCTTTGTGTCGCTTATCTTCAGTGTTTAAAGTTTTTTACTTCTCTTCATGCTTCCATACTTTGTTCCATAGTCGTTTTTTGCTATTTTACAATGGTTTCCTTTTTAATTGTAAAACCTTGACACAATATGCTTATAATTTTACCAAGGTAGATGAGAGAAATTTCAATCAAGTCAACCATAAGAACTATTTTTACTTTATTAAATATATTGTTTTACATATAAGCTGATTCTTACTCATAAATTAATATCAGCCATTTTTAGCTCATCTTGAAATAATTTTATCTACTTTATTACGTGAAAATGTAAGCTCATGTATAGGCTCAATAAATCAAATTCAGCATACAATCACATAATGTCAATTATATAATATTTTAATAATATAATTGTAAGAGTAGTATTTTATCGAAACATGTTATTTATCCGATATTGAAGTTCATAACAAGAAAGAACTAAAAAACATGGACAGTGGAATCGACCTGTTGAATTCTAACCCAGGTCTGTTTAATGCAGTCATCAATTACCCTGCTGTGTGTCTACCCCTCTTAGACACGGCATTTGTCGAAATCATGACAGACTTAGAAAAGTTATCGCAAGATGATGATATTTTGATTGCCAAAGCGAATGCCCACGTGCGTATATCCAAGTAATTCCAAATTCAAGTTGCATGTTCATCCTCAGTCTTCCCCAGGTCCCTGCATATTTTCGAACTTCAATCCCAACATCAGATGACGTTGGAAAGCTAGTCTCAGTAACAGCCACGGTTACAAGGTAGGCGTGTATATGAAAAATAATTAATGTAGGAAGATCAGGGCCTGTGAATATGGTAGTCGAAATGCGCATGTACGAATGCCCAAAGTGTCATGGTACTTTTCCTGTAAGAGCAGATGTCGACCGCAACTGCCAAATTGTGCCGCCTGTAGTGTGCATGGCCAACGAAATCCCCGGCTGCAAGGCAACCAAATTCAAACTGATCCCCGATGATCAAGCACGTAAGTTATCCTGTCAACTCTAACTCCATTAGATCAAGCTACCATGCCACTGCGATCTTATCAAGAGATCAAGATACAGGAACAAGTCAACAAGCTGTCGCTGGGGACTATATCCTTTTCCTTCTACTAAAAATATACACTTTCCATCCTTGACTCGACATACATTCCACGCTCTATTATCGTAGCAATGCAAGACGACTTGATTGATTCCGCAAAGTCAGGAGATGATGTTCTTATTACGTAAGCAAGTATTTTCCCTTCTCACCCTTGCCAGAGGTGTAGTTAGACGTCGCTGGAAAAATGTCGGTGTAGGGGACCGTTGCCAGATCGAATTGTACCTCCTCGCCTGCCACATCCATGTACGCAACGACGCCCGCTCGGAAGCTTTAATGTCACCAGAGCAAAGCAAAGAGTTTGAGGAATTCTGGAAGCTTTATCAAAGCCGCCCACTTGAGGGTATCTCCTACTTTTAACCAAACTAACATATGTTTAGGAAGGTAACCAAATTACATTCCATAATTACCAACGGCCTTCGACAACAGGAACCTGATCCTGGCCAGTTTCAGCCCCAAGATATATGGACTATACTTGGTCAAATTAGCAGTCATGCTAGCATTGGTGGGCGGAGTGCAGAAAGTAAGCGGATCTAATCACCGGGTTCGTGGAGAGCCTCACTTGCTTCTTGTTGGGGATCCCGGAACAGGAAAGTCTCAGTTTCTCAAATTTGCCGCCAAATTGATTCCACGCTCAGTGCTGACCACCGGTATTGGCTCGAGCAGGTAAATCGTCGCACAACATGTATCTGACTTACTTCAGTGCTGGGTTGACAGTCACAGCCGTCATGGTAACATTGTCCATTGATTATGTATAACAAAGCAAGGACAAAGGGGAATGGCAGCTTGAAGCAGGTGCGTTGATACTGGCGGATCGTGGTCTCTGTTGTATAGATGAATTCGATAGCATCCGTGAACATGACAAGGTTGCCATCCATGAAGGTACGTCATCTTTCAAATGTCTCATCCCAGTCAGCCATGGAGCAGCAGTCTATTTCTATTGCCAAAGCAGGTAAACGGTTCAACCATCTTTTTGACTCTCCAAGGTATGGTATGTAAGCTTAATTCGCGCTGCTCCGTTATTGCCGCTACCAATCCCAAGGGCAAGTATGACCCCAACGAAAGCTTGTCAGTCAACCTTGCTTTGGCAAGCCCACTGCTAAGTAGATTTGATTTGATTCTGGTTCTTCTTGATTCACAAAACGAAGAATGGGATGGGTAAATCTCACCGCAACGCTCTCATCTTTAGTTTGGTCTCTTCCTTTATCCTTCAGTCTGAATGCGATCAATTGGTTCCCAAAGATGAAAACCCGTTGGCCGCTTTTCTTTGGTCCATCGATAAGCTCAAAGGGTACATTGCTTACACCAAGCAGCGTTTCATGCCTCGCATGACCCAAGATTGCCAGGATGTGCTCACAGCCTACTACCGCCTTCAAAGGTCTACTGACCAGCGCAGTGCCGCTCGCACAACTCTTCGTCTCCTCGAGAGCCTTATTCGTCTATCCCAGGCCCATGCAAGGCTAATGGCAAGGGATCAGGCAACAGTGATGGATGCCGTACAAGTGATTCTTATAATGGAATACTCCATGGCAAATTCTGGATCTAATCTGGTCTCTGGAAGTTGTTTTCCGTCCACTGGTTCTCTTCAATCTTCTTCCCCAGACAATCCCGACATGATTTATCGAAAACAAGGTGATTGCATTTCTTCTTTCTACTAACACCCAACAGAGAAAGCAATCCTGGAGAAGCTGGGCTTGGATAACATATCATCCCAACCCTGTCCAGCCCCACATCCAGGAAGGGAGTTATTTGAAGAGGAAGATGATGGAACTTCTCTTGATACTATTCCTACCCAAGAAGGTTCCACCAAATCAATGCATCCTCTCCTTCGTATTCCCAAGCCACCTCCACGCAAAAAATAGTTACCTTGAGGCATGCGTAAAGTATTAGCCTCTGAAAAAGAAAATGCCTTAACCATGTCTTCCAGCTTGATTGACAATCCAGTTGTCTTATATGTATACTGGATGTATCCGTGGCAAAGAAAAAATTATAGAGAATATATACTTAGATAAAAGCCATTTCAATTTTTACAGTGGCTCTCAAAGCAATAGAGGTAAAATAAACTCAGTCCAAAAATGAAAAGTATATGGTATCAAGGCTATCATTGATCAATATGAATTCATTCCTTTTCAAAAATACTTTTGGACTAAGTTTTTTTTAGGCTGATTTTTTCATCTATCTCTCTACAGCTTTGAAATCTACTGTACCAAACAGTTTGTCACCTACATTTTCCTCTTTTAAAATTGAGATAAATTTAAGGAGGTACTGTTTTGATTATTATCATGTACAGTAGTTTTCAAAGCTATGGCGCTAAGCAAAAATACTTCAGATTTAAACAAAATGGACTCAGATTTAAGCAAACTCTAGGTCAGGAAAGTTTCAGATGGCAAATAACTTAAGTAATTTTGGTGAACTGGCAAAATGTAAACTAGAAACATAATTTCACTAATACATTATACAGAATTATATCAAACATCAAGCGGCGTAGTCTAAACTGCAAACAAAATGACTTGGTAGACATGCAAAATAGTCTGGGGTTGTTCTGAATCATATTATAATTCTATTAGTATCAGACAAGAATCCAACAGAAGGGCTAAAATGATACAAAAATAGAGCACCCTAGAAGCAAGATTTCACAAACATGAAACAAAATGAAATCACACAAGCTGTGTAGTATGTGCATCCTAAAATAGAAAAAGAAATTTTAGCAGCCAATCAACAGCTATCCAATTTGGATAGCTCATCCTGATCCTGGTTTTGGGCATTCCCCTGGCATGTCTCTGACCCTGTTCTTCCCTTCTCTGTCCTTGTGCTTCTATCCCTATTTGACAGTCATCTTGAAATAATAGATTGTATGAGATTTAGTCTCATGTCAGCCATCAGTCTGGATAGTCCACACTAGTCCTGGTTTTGGGCTGTCAAGATTTTGTGTTCTTGAGGAAGAAGAGATGTAGTTTTTATTAGTTGTATTATGCATTTTGGGATGAGGAGATCTTTATGAGGACAGATGTGTTTTCAATTGGTGTAGATGATTGCTACAACAGGCTGGGTTCCGTTGCTGCTTGAGCCAAGTGATAGGAGAGTCCTGTGGTCTTTGGGACGCGACACCGTCTTTGGTGGTTTGGCAGGATTCCAAAGTAACAATAATACACTCTTATTGTACTTGACACTAATAATATTTGGCTTAGTAATAATGTTGATGTTTTATTATTTTTGTCTGCCTTCCAAGTGATCTTGGAAGGACTTTTTATAGTGCAAAGCTAGCGGCCAGACTGGCGTCTAGCTGCAGACAACTCTTACTAGCTAGCCTATCATCTCCAAGCTACTAGTTTCACCCCCAGAGTTGGATTCTAAACCTGAATAAGGTTTTAGAATGAGGTAATATTCTAGGCTGTTAATTTCTCCTCTTCAGCCTAGATATACCTTGACTTAGTTGCGGTCAGCTAAGTTCACATCCATAGTCTGGGTCCCGTCTTATGTTCGGTCTAATGTGCAGAATTTGCCCAGGCAGTTTTCTGTCTCATTTCTCAGTGAAACAGGATGTTTGTATTTTCCCGTCTTTATTCTGTAGGGCGGGTTTGCATCTGTTTCAGGATCCAGAATGTCTAGCATCTAATTATAGAAGCTTCTGGATTGGGCTGTGACCTGAGACCCAGAATGTCTCAGGTGTCTTCTGGATTCAAACTATAACAGTCTTGATATAGTTTCTCTGTATTCCAGAATAGAAGTCTCAACCTGGCTGTGGTCCGTCTATTGTTAGCCAATAGCTTTAGTGATGGGAATATGGATCAGTCAACCCTGATAGATCAGGATTTCCTGAAATTTCTCCCCACTTGGCTGAGCTATATAGTTTTGGCAAATATCTCTAGCACTGGAATATGAGCAATGCTTCTAATTATTCTGGTATATCTAACAAGACTGATGCCTGCCAGATGGTGATGCATATGTCAGAGGAGGACCGTTGCCATTTCTGTGGACTGTCTAAGGAGGCCAAGGTGGTGTTGCTATGTGGGCTTTATCAAGCAGAGACTGGTTCCTTGTGGTCAGGACTGGAGAGTTTGACCTATTCCTGTTCTTTGAATGAAGGGGACCGTACCAGGGAAGAAGTGAAGAGATTCCAGTGGAGGGAGAGACAGAAGAGCACCAACCTGCAGAAAGGGAGAAGCGTATTAGTGAAGAGGGGCAGGGGGCCGCCCGTACACAACCTCAAC
>QTSX02007524.1:0-24458 GCA_014839935.2 Entomophthora muscae | reverse complement strand
TCAGCCAACAGTTAACCCAGTACCTGACCCTGAATCGTTTAAGGTTTGGGGGCTGGAGGTAGTGGGACCCTTCCCAGAAACTAAGACAAATCAACATTTCCTAATTGTAGCCATTGACTTTGCCACACACTGGCTGATCTCCTGGGCAACAAAGGATCACAAAGCAGAAACAATAAACTGATTCATTAACAAAGCAATAATAGCTAACTACGGTACTCCAGACTACATCATAACTGATGGAGCAAAAGAGCTAGCAGGTCACGCGGTAATCAACAACCTAAAAAAAGAGCATCAAACATTCCACAACCTCGTCCTACAGGTCACAGGCCAACAGCAGAGTTGAACGCCTGAACAGAAGCCTTATCAAAACCCTTGAGAAAATAATGGATGGCAAAGCCAAAGACACATGGCCACTCTACGTGAAACATGCATTATTAGTATCCCAGGTCCGCATCAATCAAGGGACAGGCTACTCACTGTTCAAACTAACATACAGGTACAAACCAGAGATAGTCTCCCGCAATAACCAACCATATGTGAAGATCTCCCCGGGAAAACCTCCCACAGTAGAACAAGCACCATCTTTACAACAAATACGCCTCAAAGCCAAACTAGCAGAAACAAAAAGGCTCAAAATACAAAAAGTAACCTCTACAGAGGACCCACTCCCAATCAACTCACCTGTCTGTGTCCTAGCTGGGAACAGGAAGAATCTAGACTCAGTACACAGGGGACCAGGAAGAATAATCAAATACCGACCAGACAGGAACACCTACCTGGTTAAGTCCCAGGGCGCCAAAGAGCCCATCACTAATAAGTAAAAACAGAACCCACCTCCGCCTTAGCAAGGGAGAACACTTGACCCGGTTGGTACCAACTAGTAAACAACTCCAGGAACATCAGGTGGCAGCTGTCAATACAAAGCCCCTCCTGATATACCAGAGCAACTCCTTAAGGGAGGGGTGTGTCAAGGATCTGGATGTACAAGTATTCTGGCTACCACCATCCTACTTAACATCCAGTCATTGCCCAATTTAGTGCCTTTCTAATGTATTGTTTGACATACCAGAAATGGCAACAAAACAATATCACATGACTGTCCAGGTATCCAGCAACTCAAACCCATCCTGCACATGACCAGCCCCTAGGTTTGATCTAACTAAAATCTCTGCCACAGCTAAAGCTATATAAGTCTAAAGTATTATCTAATAAAATATACTTCTTCTCTTTTTAATTCCATATTCAAAGCTTCCCTAAAAGGCGCTCCTTATCAATAGTACAAAGATTGAATTTTCAGAATTCCATTTCAAACAGCTCTAAAATTTACATCCAAAAAATCAGTAACTAAACTTAATCTCATTTCTTTGAGTAAATAGATGTAAAAAATGGACTCAAGTTTAAATAAAAAGTGTAAGATTCTTTAAACCAAGAATTAAACCCAACAAACTTAATAAAAAAATTTCTTGCTGAAGAAAAATAAAAGCATGGAGTGCAAATAATATTTTAATATGTAGCCTTTTCATATGTATTATAAGTGTAAGAGTGTAAAGGATATCATATGCAATGGTGTACTTCAGACAACATTGTCACTCCCCACTTCAAGACTCAGAGGTGGGCTATCTCATCATGTATGTCCCAAAAACCCCTCCCAGTTTTTTAAAAAGCTGTGGTCCTCCATGTATCCTGCTGTAAAAATACATGCCTATATGATCCAATTCTTCTCTGCAAGAGGAACTGCCCATGATTTTCCCCACCCTGGTAAATCAGAAGATTCCTTGATTGTCATTCAAGGCTTGTTTGGAACCTAAATAGTTTTATATGCAAGATCATTGCATAAAAATAATCTTTATTACCAGAACTGATGCTTCTGTCTTTCCTCCACTTTATAACAGTGACCCACTTGAAATAAACATTGTCATAATAAAACTCTTAAACATTTGCTCTCCAGCTCTCTTTGTCAATTCTTTCCTTCTGCTGTTCAGGTTTTCTTGTGAATATCTAGCTTTAATACAACCAATCAACCATTTATTATAAGGCTTTTAATATCAGTATAAGTTCAAGGGTGACTTTTATAAAAGAATTGATAAGACATGAAAAAGGTCTTTCATTTATTGGATAAATTATATTAGGTTATAATTGAAACTTTCAAGGAGAAAATAAATGATGGGCTGTAACTTCCATCTAAATTTTATTTAGCATTCAAATAAGAACCTATAAAAAAGCTAAGAGAATAGTTTAAAAAGGTATAAGATAATTTATTAACTTATATATTATTTATAATAAAAAGACTTAATGATATCTCTTGCAAACAATACTATAAGCTTTTTATTTTTTATGAAGTTGCACCATCTAAAATTCCCCCTAATAGAAAACATTTTTCAAGAAATGAACAAACTACCAAATAGTTGGCAGCACCCCCACCCATCCCCTCATGTTATATGAGGTGGGATACACTATCTAGAAAGACGCCATCTAATAAAATCTATCTAGAAAATGCCATCTAGGAAGATGTCATCTAGAAAATGTGTCTTATAGCGCCATCTAGAAACCCTATCTTGAATTTCTGGCTAAACTTTGCCAGATAACTTTAAATATTAATAAAAGCCCAAAAACATCTGAAAACAATTAAAAAATGGCTAGACTCAAAATCTGTCAGGGATTTCTTCCCTGCCTACTTCAATTATTTGGGTGATTTTTTACCATATTTTAAGGGAAAAAGAATCAGCAATCAGAGCCTAGACACTGTCTTTAACTTGAACGTTATCCCAGACAGGGATCAAATCTGAAACCCTACAAACAAGTCAACCATTAGTATATACTATATATATGATTTTATATTACCTGTTTATATTGATTCCTTTCATTTGAAGTGCAGTTTTGACTTTGATTTTTGCTCCAGAAATCTTACAGAACCATTTTAAATATGTCACTATACGCTCAAAGCCTGATTGGCTGCCTTGGTTCACTCTGCCATTCTCAATTCCAAGGTCTCTTTACCAGGATATGGCTCCGTACTTTAATTTCCAATGTATTAAGCCTTTAACCTGCTTGATTGTTTCTAATCTTAATTCTTACTTTTGGCTCACATATTGTAACTATAAGGCTATACAAAACATTAAGTTCCAAATTAAGTCAGATATGCAACAGGTATTATTCTTAAACATTTTTCTCATGAAAATCACTGTAAAATCACCTCCTACCATAAGATCCTCTTAAATAACCCAACCTCACTCTTCTGGTATTTAAGAGAGTTATTTCTATCATTTCCACTTGTTCCAACAATAAAGACTTTATCCTATACCAGCTACTCATTCTCCTCCTGATAACTTTTTTTGAAGCCATGAGAGGAATTTTATTCCCGTTCTGGTTTCTAGCTTCCTTCTTACCAGTGGTATCAACCTTGGAAAACACAACACCTACAACTGACTGGTACAAATCTTCTCCAGATGACGCCCATCAAAAGGAATCCCTTGCCCATGGATGGTTCAAGTACCCCTCTGGCCACTAGGGACGTAAATTCCATTATGGTCATTTGTTCACTCCGCCTCCTGCCAAACCTGCTCTGGTTAGACCTTACACCTCCTTCTATCTCTTGACGTACATGGTGAGATACTATCTCCTTGGTTGGTTCAGTTCTATGTTTGGAAGATTCGCTTACCTGGGACACCTAGGACACCTTGCAATGGTCACAGTTCCTATTGGCTTGGTAATAACAGGATTTCACTTAGGGGCCTTGGCCCACCAACTAGGGAACTTGTTCCCTGCCAAGTGGGTCCCTGACAAAATCATCCAAGAATTCCAGATCTACAATAATAATGTGGGATCAGCTAGTACCAACTATAGTACACAAAGCCCTAAAGTCAACAGACCCCAAAAATTTGATATTTCCATATTAAATTTTCCCCCTATGTTTGCATCTATATATTAAAATAAAGTGAAAAAAGTAAGAATTAAATATTTGGAAGTAAAGTATTTGATGAAAGAGTAAATTAACCAGGCTTCAGCCCCAAGAGCCTTGGTAATGCCTTTGAGATGAGTAAGGTGGCCTTCTCTGGTATAATAGATCAAACCCTCTTTAGTAACACTTGCAAACTTGACCTGCTGGTCTGCATGCTTGGATACAACAGCTTTTCTTTTGATGGCCTGGGGGTAAATCTGGTGCCCATGGCCATACTGGATTTTCAGCTTGTTGATAATCACACTGAATCTGGGCTTTTTTACCTTAACCAGGTGAGAAAATGGTTGTACCAACCTTTAAGTGATGAGGTGGTCTTAGTTATGCTGTTCTTAACCTGATTATAGTGGTTCCTTTTATTGGAGTCACTACCCTTGCATATATAAAATCATTAATGAAACATTTTAAAGTTGAAACAAAAATATTACAAATCCTTCTATGATAAAAAAATGAAACCAGTATATTAAAAGTGTTTTTAATGGCTGTGTTACAGGGATATAGTACTATCAAAGTGGAGTTAATTTGAGTTAATTTTTTATATGGGGTCTTAAATTAATACCATACTTTATTCCCAGTTAATAAAGGAAAGGCTTGGATTTATCATGTAAAAGTATAATTATTGTCGAGTTTATACTTATGGGAAGTATAATAAATGGAATAAGGGGAAGATTTAAGAAGAGAATGATACTTTATTTGATATGAGTTTAGAGTATTATATAGTATCATGAGAAGCCGCATACTGTCCATGTACGGCATGACAATCATGGGGCTTATCTGAGTAATGTTCCTCTTAAGTCACAAGGCTTTTTCTAGTTGTGTTCCTTTTAGGATCTGGATGTTTAATCACTGTAATAGATGGTCAACTGATAGGAGTGCCACCAACTTATTGACTAGTTGGTGAACCGTTTGGTGGGCTATTTGGTGATTTACTTGGGGTTTTAATTCCCTGAGAGGGAGTAATCAAAGATTTTGTAACATCTCCCCCTGGGGTACTAGAAGGCAGAGCCTTGGGGATTTTCTTAAGAGTGTCGGGGATGCAAATTTGGAATTGATCCAATTTGGCGTTGGAAACAGGGATTCTGGAGTTTTGTTGAGCTGTTCTTGCTTCACACAGGCGGAGGCAGTTGTGGTGCATGTGTTTCAGTTCAGTTCAGTCCAAGCTCCAATTCCTTTGATGAGGTAAGTTTTATTGGGCATGACTTCCATGACAATGCCTGGTCCACACAACCCTAGGTCTAGTTTTTATTGGTTGTGGTTGACAACCCAGATTTTGCCCCCAACTTGGAATCTCTCTTGTTGCAATAGGGCTGCTTCCTTTTTGACCCTTTGACGTTCCATTTCCTCTTGGTCTTTTCTGGCTTTTAATATGTCAGGGTCCCTGTTGTCTGAAACCTTTTTAAGCAGAGGTATTGTGGTCCTGCGGATGTACTAACAAGAGTGGGCTTTTGTCCATAGACAAGTTCATAAGGGCTTTTGCCCATATTGCGGTTAACTTGTGTTCTACAGACCATGAGTGCTGTTTGGAGCATGTTGACCCAAGCCTTTGGATTGTTAGCAGATAACTTACTGAGGGCCTCTACAAGCATGCCATTTAGTTGCTCTACTCAACCATTTGCTTGAAGGTGATATGGGCTGGCTGGGATGATTTTATCCTGTTTTTGGCAAGGTAGACGTTGGTGTTGATGACTTTAAGTTTGGTGCCTCCATCTGTGATCAGGAGATCAGGTTTTCTGAGTTTGGCTATGATTTCTTTTCTAATGAATTGTCTCAAATCATTGCTTTTGTGCTCTTTGATGGCTTGTGCCACAGGCCATCTGGTTGCATAGTCAATAGCTGTGATGATGTACTTTTTTCCCTTGTTCTCACCCGGCATTGGTCCCGCAATATCCAACAACCATACTTTGAAGGGTTGTGTGATGGATACAGGCACTACTTACTTGGGTTGTGCTTTGGTTTGGGCTTACTTTTCACAGACTTCACATTGCTCCAGTACCTCTTTGATGTCACTCATCATGTTGGGCCACCAGTAGCGTTTTTTGAGGTACTTGTGTAAGTTCCTGCTACAGGTGTGTCCCAGGTCTCTGTGGTATCTGAGGATGGTGTCAATCTTTTGAGTTGACAGAACGTAGGCTACAGTGTCACCACTTGGAAGTATTTGGTGTAGGATACCATATACGTTTTTGAACAAATGTTTGTTCTTAAGGAACTTCTCTTGGATGTCCATTGGGATGCCAGGTGGGAACCCTTCCTGGAGATTCCCCATGATTAACATGGGCCAGTTGGGGTTACCCTCAGCGCAGAGGGCATGTTTGCTGTATATCCTTGATAGGGCATCTTTAGTAAGTATTTCTTTGCCCAGTTTGTATTCAATTTGCATGGGATAGCTCTGTATGAGACTCATCCATTTGATTTTGTCTCCTTGATAGAGGTTGTTGTGTCTTGAAGAACACTAGGGATTTGTGGTCAGTAAGCACCTTGAATGCCTGAGCCTCTTATAGATAGCATTGCCACTTTAGAAGGCAGTGTATGATAGCCACCAATTCCTTGTTGTGAATGGGAAACCTTTGTTCACTGTCAGATAACTTTCTTGACTTGTGCACCACGGGGAGGAAGTCTTTTTCTGCTGTTTGGATGCAGAGTACTCCTCCTATGGCGCAGTCAGAGGCGTCCTTTTCTAATTAGTATATCCCTTCACAATTTGGGTATTGGAGGATGGGGGCGGTAACCATTTGTTCTTTTAACTGGCAGAAATGTTGATCTCATAGCAGTGTCCATACAAACTTAAATGTTTTGCCTGTAATGGCTGAAAAGGGGCCGTCAGAGCACCCCAGTCAGGGATGAACCTTCTAACATAGACTACCATGCCTAGGAAGGTGAGGAGTTGCCCTTGTTTCTGGGGGCTGGCATTTTGTTTATGGCACATATTTTCTCTGGGTCTGGTTTTATCCCGTCCTTGCTGACAATGTGGCTGAGGAAAGGGAGTTCAGACAAGAAGAAATCACACTTTGAAGTTTGGCCATGAGTTGGTTTTCTTTGAGGGTGCAGAGAACTAGGCAGAAGTCTTCCCAGTGTTGCTTTAAGTTTGGTATGTAAATGATTATGTCATCCAGGTAGATGATTGCTTGTTTTCCAATGTGTTCTTTGAAAACCTTGTTCATGAACAGTCACAAAGGTACTAAAGCATTTTTCATGCCAAAGTTAAGGGCAACACATTCGAAAGATCCATATTTGGTTTTTAATGCTGTCTTTGGGATTTCTTCAGGGTTCACGTGAATTTGGTGGTAACCTGCTGTCAGATTGATTTTTGAAGATTTGGGACCCCCCAGGGCTTCAAAAAGGTTGTCAATCAGGGGCAGGGGATAACTTTTCTTAATTTGACCTCATTGAGCGCCCTGTAGTCTGTGACCAGGCAGAGTCCTCTGTCTTTCTTTGCAAAAAGAAGACGGCGGTGCCAAAGGGTGATTTTGAGGGTCTAATGAGGCCTTTGTCCAGAGCCTTGTCAAGATAGGCTTTAGGGCATTGTCTTCCTGGGGTGTTAAGCAATAGATAGGGCGTGACTTAGGTATGCTTCCTTTAAGGTCAATCTCATGCTATATGCTGCAGTTGGGTGGTAACCCAGGTAGTGATTCCTGGAAAACAGAGAGGAATTCTTTGACTATCTTATCACGGATGTAGTCCTGTTAACGTCTAGATTCTGTATTCTTAAAGTGAATGATTTTGTATCTACAGGTTTCCAATTGATCTTGCTGGGGTCTGTCTCCTCTTCTGTTTTCATTATTTTTACAAATACATGATTGCACATGAGAGTGTCAAGGTGAGTTGGGTAGATGTGATGGTGTACTTTGCCGTGCTGGATAGTGAGAGTGGCACTGTCCCAATCAATGTGGGTTTTGGTTTTCTGCATCCAATCTAGACCTAGTATTATGTTGTATTTGAGGATTGGTATGATAAGGCCGCTATTTGTTGTTTGTACATCTCCAATTCAGGAGCAGAAAAGTTTTGCTTCTTTGTTGACTGGTGTGCTTCTGTTGTCTGCCATGATGACTCTCCTTACACTGCTTTGAACTGTTGGTAATTTCATAAGGTTGGCAATTTTTTGTAACAAGGGATTGATCTGCTCCAGTGTCAAATAGTGCTTTGCCCTAGTATCTGCAAAGTTGAAAGGATAAGTAAGGAGTTTATTTCCAGTTTGGGCAGCAAACAGTAGAGGATTGCTTGAGGGTACTAGGATCATGGTAATTGAGTCCACAATCTGGTCTCTGTACAAGTCTTGTGAGTTGGGGGAGGGCAGCTTGCCTAAGCACTCCCCTGAGCTTTTCCCTCCTTGTTGGTATCTTCAGTGCTTGCCTGGGTGGCTTGGGCTGTACAATTCCCAGTTTGAGGTTGGGTGTTGTTGGCTCAGTTGTTCTGCTTATTAGGTTGAGGGTACTTCTTGGCTGAAGGGCTTTCCTTGTGCTTGTTGGTTGCATGTAGGCTGTCAGATTTTTGCACTGTGTGTTTCCCTTCCAAGAATACATCTTCAAGGTTCTTGCAGCAGGTCATTTCAAACTGATGTCTAATGTGTGTAGTGAGGCCATTGTAGAAGACCAAGTATGATCCGGGTTCATCAAAGTTGATGGTGTTAGGTGCACGGTCACATAGAATTTCATATGCAGCAATATACTCCTCAATTGTTCCAGTCATCTTGAAGGTTTGGAGTTATGTCATGATCACTACGTCAGAATCCTTCATGGAGAACTTTATAAGGAATGCGCTCTTGAATAGCTCCCAGTTTTCCTTCTGGCTGGGATGTTGGGCTATTCATCTGCTTAAAAAATGTGATGTGGTTCCTGTAATGCAGAGAGCAATTTCACTGACCCAGAGTCTTTATGGGTAGTCCACTTGCTCAAATTTGCTTTGTGTACTGTTGATTCAAAGAGAAGCATTTTCCTGGTGTAGTCCCGCAAAGGCGTCAATTTCAGCTGTATGTAGGTGCTGGAACATAATATTGGGTATCTCAGGCTGCTGTGGTCCTGTTGTGATTGGCGCTGCGGGTAGCAATCTGCAGGCTTTGAGAGTGTTGTATTGTTCAACGGGTACAAGGATATCTTTGTAGATAAAAAAGCCTGCAGGATGTCTTGTCCTTCTTTGTAGTCTCTTTAGCTGTTAGGGAGTACATTTTCTGGTTCTTTTTCTTGGGAGGAATTTTCCTTTATAGTTGTGTAGGTATGAATAACCTATTGCTGCTACCACTGTTGAGTTTATACTTCTGGGAAGTATAATAAACGGAATAGGGGGAAGATTTAAGAAGATAATGATAATTTATTTGATATGAATATAGGCTAATATATAGTATCATGAAAAGCCACATACTGTCCATGTACGTCATGGAGGTCATGGGGCTTATCTGAGTAATGTTCCTCTTAAGGCACAAGGCTTTTTCAAGTTGTGTTCCTTTTAGGATCCGGATGTTTGATCCCTGTAATATATGGTCAACTGATAGGAGTGCCACCAACTTATTGACTAGTTGGTGAACCGTTTGGTGGGCCATTTGGTGATTTACTCGGGGTGTTAATTCCCCAAGAGGGAGTAATCAAAGATGTTTCAACACTTGTTATGCTTATTTTAATTAGTTTCCTTGATTCTTTTATGTGTTGGAAATCAACAGATAGTAAGAAGAGGTATTCAGGTGCTGGGGAATAACCACCCAAACCTACATGGAGTTTATGATTAACCACCACCAAAGCTTCAAATACTGTTTGGTAAAATTTCAAAAAGAAACACTGGGGATAACAAAATGATTAAACCCAACCAAAGGAGTCCCAGATATATAACTTGTGTAAGGATTAAAGTGTCTTCAGCATAGAAACCTGGACATTGAGAAGACATAACTGTCTCATTATCAGATTCAGTATGAAAGAGACCAAGATTTGGAGGCATTGGAGTAACATTAGGGGTTGCCGACAACAAAGTACCCAAGGCGGGGACCATTCTTCCAGTGATAATTTGATTCAAGATCAAACTATACAGGATGTAGCGGAGTAGACCAACTACCAGATGCATTGTTAAAATAAAGTTAGACAAGAAGAATATTTGGTTTATTGGGTAATTTAGGAAGAACTCAACTCTTAAGGGTTGATCAGTGAATTTTTTTAATATGTACCAAATTTTGTCTAAGCAATACCACCTGGATTCATGACTCCTATTCCATCTGCATTATTTAAAGAGTACCTTGTCCATTATGCAAAAAACACTTGAGTGATTAATTTCTGTCAACTATTCTGATAAATGAGGTTGTATTGAGTGATTCTCAGATTACGTCTACTTATCAGTGTCAGCTTGCATGAGGTGATTGAATAAAGCTGACAAACTGGGGTGGTAGTAACCTATTTCTGATTGATGTTATGATTTAAATATATTAACTTGGTCAACTTAGTTAACTGTTTGCCCAACTTCTGGGCTTTACAAACAGGTCAGGTAATACCAGGCATTATGGAAACTACTGTGGCATTTTACTACAGCTGACCTTTTAATGGCTTTTATTATGGCCTAGATGAAGCTTGAGCTTTCCTTTGAGCTGTTTTGATGGTCTATATGATATCTGGTGGCTGGTTAGTATTTTAGATGTCTAAATAGCCCTGAAATAGTTCACCTGTTTTTGGAAGTTCACCTGATACTTGATACACTTCTTCTTTATTGAGAGGATAAATATTTTTCAAGGGAACACATTTTGAACCTCTTACCTTCCATATTGACAATCCCTATCCTTCCCTTCTATTTAAATATAGTTCAGTCACACAATAACCAGACACATTATCTTCCCCACTCATATTTGATCCTAAAACCTTAGAAGGATCAAGCCGAAATCTTTTTATCTTAAAAACAAAATATAAATCTTATTAAAAATCTCTTATTTAATTTATTTCTCACTTTCCCTCTGTAGTCACTTTGTAAATATTATCATAAATAACTTTTGTTTCCACTTAGACTTATGTATTCCTCAAATAACTTCCAAAATCTAAACTGAGACTGACTTGTTTTAAACATTGATGTTATTCTTTATCCCATAGTTGTTAAATCTACTTTTTATATATTTTTGGATTGGGTGCAGTATATTTTCGTTTAATACCCCGATTGAGATTTTCTTTATCTGAAAGATGCTGCCAATTTGATATGAAAATGCCAAACTTTGTGGCTGTGCCGCCAAACCCATACCATTGTGCATAAGATAATAGCATTTATAAAGTTTATAAGTTACTTAAACAAGTTTGAAAAACCTTGCAATAAAAAAGTATCTCAGTATTGTCAAGAAGTCTGCACCCGCATTAGCAAAACTTGGATTTTGTTATCTGGGTGCTACATACATGACATTAGGCCCACCTTATACCTGTTAATTGCTTATGACATTAACACCATCTTTATGTTAAAAGATCATCATTCAAGTTTATAGAAAAATAAAATTCTCGCTATTTTCTTGTACCAGTAAACTATTTGGGCTTTCTCAGCAGGGTTGGATCGCTGTTGATGTTGTATATCGCAGTCACTAGTGGGCTTTTGCTCGGATATAAGTGGTGTATGGTTACTTGTATGCCAAGTGAAACTCCTTAATTAGGTTGATTATTGAGTTTTGCATATGTTTCCATATTGAATTTATGGGATAACTTATATCCACCAGTAGAAAAGAATATTAAATTGCAATAGTTTATTTAAAAGATTAGCAAAACCTACATTGTTTGCGAGAGAAAATGGCCATGTTTAAGCAATTCAACAACTATGATTTAGCCTCGACGTCCAGTAGCGGTATAGTAAGGATAACCCTGACCACCACCGTAAGGGTAACCTGAGCCTCCCCGGGGTAAGGATTCCAATAGTTGCCCCCGCCACGGTACGCTATCTCGGGCTGCTCAGCTCTGGCAGGCTTGGCATCTGCACCAGCAGGCTCCAAAGCGAAAAGTCCTGACACCAAAAGACTAAAAACTGAAATATTCATGTTCATTTTAAGATACACTCTACAAACAGATGCCACTGTTTTTATACCACAGCATCGATATATTAGTGATGCACACACCAGACTTTAAATATCATAATTTAAACCATTTAAAAACTCTATAGATTTAGCCCACCATCTGCCATGGATTCATCTACTAAATATAAAATCAATTAGCCTTAAAAAGAGGGTTCTAATTAAAAAACTCACAAACTGATTCCAAAGTAATAATCACTGATTTTAATAAACATGAGGCTAAACAAATATAAATTACATATTTATATCCCACACTCAAACCATATTTTATGCCTTTTACAACTCAAACAGAAATCTATTTCTTAAGCTTTAATGACGTCAAAAACCCAAGATTTTACCGAAATTTGCTTCATTTCAACCATCATGACTATTCACAATATTTCTTGCGTCTTTCCTAAATTAAAATACAAGATCTTGTCATACACGAGAAAGCCATCCAAAATTTTGCACCCCTAATATTAACAAGATCACATATAACTAACTTGATATTAAATTCACCAAATGCACTTGAAATTGACAGATGTATATTTTCCCTTTGTTTGTTGAGTTTTTAGCTCATTTGAATGAATTGATTTTCGACATATTTAGATCATTAGCAGCCATTTAAATTCAATAATTTTTTCATCAAAAGTCAACTCAGTACCAACCTGGCCATTAGAGGATAATTTACAAAACTTAAATGAGGCATCAGCTTAAAATTCGATCTTAAATAGCACATTTGAAGGTTGAGATCAGTCTAAAATAAATACTCAGCCTACATTTTTATCAATGTGGAAATTATCGCGGTTTTATACATCAAAAATAACGGTAAAATTAGACATCCAATGTGAAGGTTGATTACGCTTTATGGTAGTTGGAGCCCCTTGATTTTAATTGCACCGCTTTAAAAAACTAACTTAGCATATATATCTGTTGCAGTGAAAAGTGATGCCCAGCGGCAGTTTTTTCCTCTTGGTTTTCATGGTAATAAACCCAAATTAAATTTTTTTGTACTGTGAGTATTTTACACAATATTCAACAAAATTTAGTACCGCAATTGGGGTATTAATATTTAAAAATGAAACTAGAGCCCCAAATTTGTAATTTTTAAAGTGGTTAATCAAAACTAGTGGCTTGACCCAAGAATATGCTAATATTTTGAAAACCATTACATCTTCTATCTTCATTTGGATACTTAGAGATCAAAGCTTACTTATAATTTAGCTTCATGTATACCCATTTAAAACTAAAAAATAAGTTATTTTTATATAATCAAAAAGTATTTAAAGCTCATAAGTATAGTACCTTCTTGATATTTTCATTAAACCTATGTCATTTTTCAATTAAAAATAATACTCTTATCAAAATATTAGAGTGTATAGTAGTTTTAAATAAAGTAAGATAAAAAAGTCACTTGACTAAAATAATTGAATTGGCTGATCCATGTTAATCAGCAATAGACTCCCATATATATATTGCTTTAGCTAGAGTTGAGTTTCTTTTTAGTTGATTTTATCTTATTAACATTAAAAGTCTAAAAGGCTATTATAATTAACTTTCAACTAAATAATTTTATGTAACAACCTTTTAGGGTTTGTTGAGCTTCTAGATAATAATTAGCATCTCCATTTGAGCTTTATCAAAACAAAACTTTATTCATGTATAAAATATAAAGTCATATTTGTATTAAAGACTGATTTATATCTTGGTAACTAGTTTCCCAAGGGTTGCACAAAAAATTTGTAGTGTCACATATCCCAATATTGTAATATCTTTGATAATTCCCTCTTTTGGAATTATTTCCCAATTAATTAACATAAATTACCAATTAGAAGGTGGATCAAAGACCCAATCCCAATAAAAAATGGAATCAACATATTATTTTCCAGATAAATCCCTCTTTCATAGCCAGATTTTCTACATGGCTACTATAAAATATATATTTGACTAAAGTATTTCTTTATTTTAAGAAAGACATCACTATCTTCTAAATAATTCTTTTTGTATCTTATAATGTTGCAATGTGCTGCCAAATAAAGAGATTATCCAATTTTGATATCATTATTGGCACTCAACTAACAAGAGAAAATTTTATTCTTTATCCTTTATGAAACTTTCCAGAATACACTACCAAGTTATCACCAGGATCAAACCCATATTTCTGATTATCATCTTTCTGCTGTACTATCTAAAAAACTAATTTAAGTTAAAATGAATCGCACTTCTAAACCATTCTTCTCCTAAGCCTCTTCTTAACACTGTTAGCAGCATAAAGAATAAAGGTTTACAACATTTCATCCTCCACCAGTAACCCTAAAAAATCACCAGCACTGTACATCTCTTACCAGTATCATCAACAAGTAATCATTGGATACCTTAACATGGTGTTATATGAATCCACTTGAACTAAACTCTTTTTTATCATTTGACCCGGCAACCAATATCCCACCAATATACATATTATAAACACATTAATCCTACCACAAGGGCTTGAATCACACCTGAACACTCCCAAACACCTTTCAACCTTGTATCAAAAACTTATTTCAAGAATCAAATGATAAAAATGGGATTGGCATAGAGAATCCAAGCATTAAGATTTCTCTGCCAAGCCCAATGGAAATTTATAGAGCTGGATTTTAAAAAAAGCTACCAAAATTCATGCTGTCATATCCCCTGAAAAGCCTAAGTTGATAAACTTTAAAACACTCTTTTAAATTTGCAAGAAGCTGGTACATCACCTAGGTAGATGTTAGACTATATTGAATCACTTAGTGTGATGACTTCAAGAAAGAACTTTACCTTAACTTTAATCTGATTTTCCTCTCAACTACAGCGTATTTCATCTGGATAATCTAGTTAGAAAGGCTAAACACTTGCTACAGGAATGATTTGAAGAGAACTAGCTCAAGATCATCAATATGAAAAGAAATAAATGAGTTTATTAAACAAGACTTTGAAAGAAAGCTGATAAAAACAACATCAACCCTCAAGCATCATGAACAATGGGCAACAAGACAGCAATAATTTCTGAAACTGAAAAGCTCTCAAGCACAAATTATTATATATGCAACAGAATAAGCACCACTGATGCCAAAGATTCAATTGGTAACAGAAAAATTACCACCAACAACACTGAATTTAATGGTAGAGAAAATATTGAAAAATACAATCACAAGAAAAGCAACTTAAGAATTATGATAAAGACAAAGAAAGTATTAAAGACAAAATAATTGACACCTCTGAGGCCAAACAGGATAACTAAGACCTCAGTAATTCATAACTGGAATAAATTAGTGATGGTCTTTTAAAAGGTAAGCGGGAACAGTAAATAGTGCGCCTAACCCCCTGCAATGAATAAGCTTTAATAGTTTTTAACAGCACTTCATGAGCATCAGAACATCTGCATATTTTTTAAAGTTTCAGCCAATGAGTCTTGATAACTTTTAATCTACAGTTGAAATCATAAACCCAGAAACCATAAAATAATGGTTGACTCTAAAGCAGAAAATATCATGGTTAATCCTAATTTTATAAATTTATAATGAATACCTACCACAAATGCAAATTCTAAATATCCCCAGATTGTTGATGACAACATGCACTAATTGGAGGTAAAAAGCTTTTGGTATTTCCTTTGTTGCAAATGTGCTAATCAATGATAGATTTTATGGGCATTAAGTTCAAAGTCAGATCTGGAATACAATTGTACATTAGGTGACTGTGCAATCAATTGGTTGAGAACTAGGGAATACCAGAGCATTCTGGATTCTACTTGAATCTCCTTGGGAATTTATCTATTTAAAGGTTCTACATAGGTTCAATCAACAAAGCATCTGATTCTGGAATTGGAGCCCGCACTTTGTGCTTAAGTCTGCAATACTAAATGTAGGTGGCATCAACAACCCAATTGCTCAATAAATCTTTACTTCTGAACATAAAATTGATATCTAATATTGATGTTGATACTAATATTGGTATTGACACCAAACCTGGCACTATTTCTCCATTTCACCATTTCTTCAATTTCCCTCTTCCAATTTCCCACCCCATTATATATACTTGGCAACATACTGAAATAAAGAGAAGTTTTTACCTCTATCTATTGTTCATTCCTAATTTGGATTTACTATCCTGCTACCAGATATAGTAATTTAACAGTCACAAGGGCTAACTATTACCCAGTATACACCAACAGTTTAAACATATGGCATCCTTAAAAGGATTATAAATCCATCAAGTCCCTCATAATGATACCTTTTCAGGTATGTATTGGCTTACCAGAGTCAAACTAACAGTATGCTGAAAGACAAAAGCAATGCCAATAGTGCAGGACAACTTAAACTGTACAGCATTAAACAATCATCTGACCTCTTTTACAGAGAAATATTTTTACAACTTGTTAACAAACAGGGGTATGAAAAAATGGAACAATCAATAATATATACTTTATGCGCCAGAGCCACATAAATTTTGCAGAATTTTCTTCTGGGAGGCTGATTTACCTGAACTAGACACACTAATTGAGGGGTGAAAAGATGTATTAAAAGGGGTTTCTGATTAGACTAAGCCAAGGGGTCAAAAATGCCTTTATGTTTTTTGTGGTGAGCTGTTATATCTTTTAAAAAGTTAAATGGCACCCTCAGACTTGTACTGTAAATTCAGAACCTAAAGGTGAAAATGCAGGATTGTTAAATCCTTGGTCCAAATTTCAAATCACATTTGCGAGCAACTCAGCTGAGTGAAAAATAAAATATTTAATAAAATCAACTATTTAATTTGACTTTTTTGATTTATTTAAATTGGCAAGTTTGACTCCTTTGAGCAGATACCTCAACTAACTAAAGACAAAACACATCAAATAAATGCAGGATACATAATCATAAATGCAGGATTCTAATGTACAATTTGATATTTTCTTAAGTCTAACAAAGCATAGACAACATGAAAAAATTAACGGATATGAAATTGCAGGATTGTCAAATCCAAGAACCAAATAACAAATCATAATTGAGGTGAATTTGAAATAAATATAATTTATGGGCGTCTCAAACAGGAATTCAAAAGATCTATAGTGGATTTGTGCCAATTCTTTTAGGAATCACAGGCATTCTCAAAAATCACCCAATTCCATTTTAGGCCAGCTAAAATTTAGATGCTTACTATTAACTGAATTAGATATATTTAACAATAAAATAGAATTATATATTAAAATCTATGTTTATCAAGTTGCTTTTCCTTGTTGTGGTGATTGGTAATTTGTTGTTGATAATGTGCTTTCATTTAATTGGATATTTTCACCTCAAGTTGCATTCACAGTAGGAAATTAAGTTGCCTCTGCAACCACAGCTGGCCTTGGGGAGGTGACTTGATTTCCTATCACCAAGAAGACTGGATGTGAAACTATACAACTAAGTGAAAGCATATTATCAACAAAAAATGAAAAATCAACACAACAAGAAAAGCAACTTTATAAAAATAGATTGTAGTATATATCTATTTTATCATTAGCGTTTTTTAAAATCAACTGTAATCAAGCATCCTTAATAGCAATACATAAACACATATTGTTACAGATGCAGGCCTTGATTTAAGTCAAACTAAAAAGTAAAAAAGAAAGTTTATTTATATAAATTAATTGAAGTGCTCAGTTAACAATGTGTAAATAAATGGGCTAAAATAATAGTGTAGTAAACAGATGGTCTCTTTTCCACCTCTCATTCTTTCCTCAAAATGTTTTCTAAGTTTTGTTGGCCATGGCTACGCTAGGGACCAAAATTTTTTTAAAAAATTCTCCATTGTCAGGAGGGTGGCTCATATAGCAATAAAATGGCTGGGGTTGCTATATGTGTGATTTGGACTGCAAAATATTTTATCCTTTACAGGTTTAGACAATTTTACATTTCACTTAATTTTCATTTTTAAACATGGCTATCAAAATCAAATTTTTTGTTTGATTTTATCCATGGTGGAGATTCTTTATTTGGATTCATTTTACTAGTTTCTTAATGTACATTCAATTTGGAGTCTGGATCCCACAATTATTATTTGAGTTTAATAGTGGCATTAATTTATGGTTTGTGTTTGGTTCTTGGATTTGAAAATCCTGCAATCCCAAAAAAACATAGTAAACTTAATGAAAATGGTTGATGGATTTGAACCCTTCAGATCTGATTCTGGTTACTTCAATTTACTTATTTGAAACATTCAGCTTGACTTGAAATTTGCAAAGTGTCTATGACTCTCTGCATTTCAAATGTTCAAATAAAAAAAGAGTTCAATTCAATTAAAAAGGCCAAATCACATTGTGATTTGAAATCTGGACCAAGTATTTGACAATCCCACATTTTTACCATTAGGTTCTGAATTTAAAGTACCCAAATACATTGCTCCCAGATCAACCACATTCAAAAGCAAGCTTCACTCCCTCCCATCAAAGACCTAATTTTAACACATCTCGGACTCAAAGCTTTTCTTAAAAGCTGAACTTACATCCAGGTACAGCCAATGGATAGTTGAAGAAAACAAAATACCTATGACAGCATTTAGAACTTGCCATGGATTTTTTGATCTAAACCTCATGAAATTCGGTATTGAGCCCACCTCAAAGCTAATGAAGCTTAGGAAAACTTGGCCCCTGCACTTTATTTGTATCACTCTCTTCACATGGGAGTACATTTAGGCAGTTACTAACCCTCATACAGAAGACCACACAACTTCATGGCTTAGCACTTTCCAATACCTCAAGTGAATATACCCTTTGAACCTTCCCCCTGAGGGATCAGATCCTGTGTATCAATCTCCTTCTCCTTTAAGGGGTTTCTACTGCTCTACAGGAATTTTTTATCCACCCACCCATATTTTTATCCCTCTGCTTGGCCCAATGCGCTTTTTGCACTTAACAGAAATGTTTGGGAGATTTGGATGAACCAACTTTGGTATAAAGAGCACCAACCAAGTTTATCAAACAGTGAGCTGAGCCCTAAATGGCTGTTCTAACATACCACACTGTATAAATGATACTATAATCTTCTCCAAACTAAATAGCTACCAAGCACCTTTTGGGCAAACCTTTGAATATGGGGTTAAAAAGCCAAGTTCATTGGAGTTATAAAAAATGAGATTTTTAAGGCTTGCCCTTTCTGGGCCATACAGTGCTAGATGGTGTATCAAAGCAGACTGGAAAGGTTTCAGCCATGAAAATACCTCCACCAATCACGGGTTTCAGGGATGAATACCTCTTTACATGTACAAGGATTGTGAAATTATCTTTATTGCCTCTGTCCAAGGGTCATGGTAAATTGGGACCAATTGCCCTCATAAGGCGATGACTGGTGTTGAGAGTGTTAAGCCAGTGACCATCCTGAGTACCCCCAAAATTTCCTACCTAAACTCTCACACCATACCCATACAACCTCGTACATCCAGCCTCCTAAAAAAAGTGACTCACCACTCACCATCATATCAGACAATGGTTCTCCAACTGACATTGTTTACAAAATTAACCAGTGGTAGTGTGTATTCTATTGGGGAAGACAATAATCAAATAGAATTTAAAATTGGAAAACATCCAATAGAAAGCATTATATGTGGCATGAGTGGGTACCAATCATTTATAAGAATTGTGCTAAGAAAAGTTTACAACCACAAGGGGATTGGTGGGGGGTCTGTGGCAGTTGATTTGATATTTGGTTTGTAGGTTACCATAAATTTGGGGTCAGGGATGCTGGCCCTGCACTATTGGTAGAATTGTTTGTGCATTAGAGAGATTTGATTGAAAGGGTGTTAAACCTAAAGCAATGTGAGATCACCTGATTTCCTATTGGCATGTTGATAATTGTGATAGTTTGAGAGCTATTTGGTGTTGTTATGGTGGTGTGGGGTGGATGTAGTTTCACTCTTGAATGAGAGTTTCATTGTAAGTGCTGTCCCAAAAATTAAGGATAGTCCTTATACTTTTATATCTTAAAATTAGCATGGTGTTAAGCATTGAGGTTTCTGGGCATAATTGATTGTTTAAAATAAATTTTTGTTTTAAGGAGGGTATTAGATTTTTGAGGTTTGTGGTAGTTTTTTGGTTGCCCTGTGTTATAGTAAAACTGGCAACATTTATAGGAGAGCAAGTGCTGTTGCAACTACTAACTTTCTGGGCAACTGAATACTGCACAGCCAAAGGAATAAACATCTCTATCAACCCTACAGGGACTGTGCAGTATGGGATGCCAGATTACATTGGGACAAATGGTGCACTTGGATCAAAGAGTGAGGTGATAAACAAACACCTATAATAGAAACCATTGTTTAATAATTTGTATTCTCATAATTCTCATAGACAAATTGTGGTGTAAAAAGCCTTTACAGCTGTTAAAAAAGGATTAGGAAAAATGATGGGCGGGGAATCAAAAAAATTGGCCCCAATAACTCAACCATGCCCAAGTAGGTCTCCTGGGGTTAAATTAATCAGGGGAGACAACCATCAGAACCAACTCATATAGCATGAGAAACCCTCCAGGTTGACAATTATTATAAATATTTATTTTTTATAGTTCAAAGATAGTTTTTTTGGCTTAATGATCGATCTTGATGTTAAGGGCCGTACATTAATTTTATTTGAGCTTTTAAGTAGAATTATAAAGGATACACAGAAACAATTTTTGAAGTTGTGGCCATGGAGGATGCTCCATGCTGTATGAGTTTATTTTGATGGTTGCCATCTTTATCACTTAGCTCTTGCGCGGATAGGATTTTACTTAATGCCGTCTTGAACTCTGAATAAAACCGTGTCCCCCCCAAAAAAATAGTATTTTACTTGGGCTTCCTCTGCTTCAGAGCTGTCCGGGTGTAGTGTTTGATTTAGAAGCTATGTTTTATACATCAAGCTGGAGCTCAAGGGGTTCCAATGTCCGCGGTTGGAAACTTTTCTTGGCTTATTCCGGTCTCTGCCCAAGTAGTTATTTTAAATGGCTTTGGTTCGTTATAGCGAATGATTAGCTAAAATAAATGTGGATTTATGAAGATTCAAAAGAGTATGTCATGGAATAAATTTGTACTTAATCAATTGCAAGCGAAGTGATCGCCAATGCATGGTCAATGTTAACGTGGGTTTGGTATGTAATAGTGAGAAGGTTTAAGGAGAGGGGTGTCATATGAGTTGGTTGAACTGTGGATATATAAGTAATTTATGTGATTTCAAATAGATTCGGTTTTGGTCGTTCGATAGATTAAAAGTTGGAGATTGGTGTGGAATGACGTAGTCGCTTATCAGCAACCTGAAATTATGGGATGTGTATAAAAGCAAATGGTTATCTTTGATATTTGCATCCAAATTAATTGAAATGAAGTCTTTCTCTATTGCCATTGCTCTTGTCGCTGCGTCTGCAGTTCCCTCTAATAATCAGCAACAGGCGAAGAATACCCCCAAAATTGCCCAAAACAAGATCTATCAAGCCCAGCTGCCTTCTCCCAAAGTGAGCTACACCCCAGTCAAGGAAATATACACTCCCATTTCTATTCCCACCCAATCTTATTCTCCCAAACCATCATACGAAGCATCTAAAGAGTACGTGTCTGAGCCTACATACGAAGCTCCCGTGGAAGCATATGTCCCTGAAGAGACCTACGCTTCATCATCAGATGTCTCTTCCCCTACAGAGACATACGAGAATGCCGAAGAAACATATGATTCAGCTTCTGAAGTCTATACTCCTCAGCCTACTTACGAGGCACCCGAGGAATCTTACGAAGCGCCTGTTGAAGAAGCTTACGAAGCACCTGTTGAAGCATATGCTGAGCTCACTGAAGCTTATGAAGAACCAAAAGAAACTTATGTCCCTGAAGAAACATATGATGAGCCTGCTGAGGTTTACACTCCCGAAGAGACCTACGCAGAGCCTACGGAGGCTTACACGCCTGAGGATACTTATCAACATCCAACCGAGACTTACGCTCCCGAGGTGACATCTGCTACTCCTTCTGAGGCTTACGAAGCTGGTGATGAAACTTACGAGGAGCCCACTGAGTCGTACGCCCCAGAGAAGGACTATGACGCACCTGTTGAGACTTACACCCCTGAAGAGCCTCTTGTAACGTCTGTTGAGACTTATACTCCCCAAGAAAACTATGATACTGTTGAAGTCCCTGAGCAGACCGACGAATTTACCATCAACCGTGCTTCTGCGGAAACTTCCAAGCCCAAAAAAGAACAGTATCTCTGAGCAAAACATCGCCTCAAGGAAAAATATCTGATCCACCATGAGCTAGTCTTGACCAATATTTTCATTAGTCTGTAATAAACCCACATAATACTACCAATCAATCCTACCTTGGATTATCTTTGATTAATAAGATATTTATTTAAATTAGAACTAGTAAGTATTTTCATAAATAAATCCCCCATTTCCAGGAACCAAGTTATTATTATCGCGATTTAGATCATTATCTTATAGAATTATCATTTATACTAGACTTGGGATTGGTATCCATGATCAGGTATATCACTGTAACCGTAACAGAAGATGATACTGTAGCATATAACCCTATCATATTGTAATCTTATTAAATGAAAATATAATATAAAGCTCCCTTTGAAGTACAACATCAATTAAATTAATTTTGTAAGCTTTCCCCGAAGATTAATGAATAACCAAAACAGGTAATTCAATGATGTTATCCATTGATTCAATATCAGTTCCATGTAAAGCTATTTTCTTTATCATACCTAAATTGACATTCTTTCAAACTAACATATATGTGACATGCTGTTTCTTTTTTGAAAGAAAGAAATATTAGGATTATACGTCTGTTAATTTATATTATGCTTCCTGAATATTTAGAGCCAATCTCAAAAAATTCTAGCCTCAAGCAAGGCTGATTTTATATATGCTTTTTTAAAGAGAAGATGTGTCATTAATTTAAAGATCGATCCATTTCCTATCAACTGTGCAGCTTGGCACCTTAAAGGTTTATTTAGATCTTCCAACTAATAAGTTTAAAGAATCACATCGATTTTGCCGGAAGAAATATTATCTAATCTTTATAATAAGAAACATATATTAAGATCAAGCATTTTATACCTACAGCTAAATTAAACTGTATTACAAACTAGCAACAATCTTATTTCAGATACCATTATTTCTTGAACCCTGATTACAACAAAATGCCATCACTCTAAAAGCAATTTAACATGACTGTATGATAAAGTGGGAACAGTCAACATTTAAACTGTCTGCATGTTGACTGTCAGAATTAATTTCATACCCAGGTCAGCACATTATAAAAACCTAGATAAAGTTTATTACCATGTAGCCTACTGAAAGTTGACACTTTTTCAAAAAGTAAAAGAACAAATGCTGAACATTTTACCTAGTAAAAATTAAGTTCCAAATAGGTTTTTAGGGTAATATGATCATGCAGAATCCAAAAATGAAATAAAAACTGCAAAACTATTTAAAAATATAATGAAAATACCCTTCAAAAATAATTTACTATGAATTTAACTGTTTTACTATAAAGTTATTTTATTTTACCATATAAAAAGTTCTTAAATTATTTTTCAAAAAAAATCTTGATAAAAAAATAAAATAAAGAAACTAAAGATAAACACTTATTTTAAGAATAGTTGATATAATAGCAACCCAAAATTACATATACTTTAGTACTAAAACAACTATTTACGCTAGGTAATCCAGGCTCTAGCATATAAATCTTTTATAAAAACTATTAATTCTTTCTACCATTTTAATTTAAAGTATCTAGTCAAATAATATTATTAGTTTTGAAATTAAAATTATACAATAAATTATCAGAAAGAGCTAAGAATGTTTATTATAAACTGATTTGGAGGCTTGTTTCAAGAGAATACAGTTGCAATCTTTCCTATCTGCTCCCCATGTTCAGATAGCTTTTACTTATACTTTACAGCTGAATTCATATGCTCTTTGTAAATGCTAGCCTTGCACTAGTTTCTACTCTTTGGAGCCCTTACTTCCATATACCAAAGGGAGGAGACAGGCTTCCCCTGTTCAGCCTTAAGGTGCTCAAAGAAGGTGTTGTATCTGTATTCACCCCAGAGGAAGACTTTAGATGGTTATGCAAGGTTTCCAGGCACAATTTTGTATTCATTTCATCATTGAGAACAGCTTGACAGCAATTCCAGGTTGCCTTTACTGTTGGCTTGCCTCTTCAGCTGACCACCTTGGTCCCCACCCACTGTGGCTCATAGTAGTCAAAGAAGAGTTGGAACTCAGCTTCATGGTTCAAGGCATAAGGGTCATTACAGAGCAACTCAAATACTTGGATAACATGCTCAGGCTTAATAAATGCAATAGCAACAAACTTCTGGATCAGGAACTTGTATTTACCAGGTGTATCTTGTTGTGTGAGAGAGCTGAGAGGGGTCTTGCCCTTAAGGCATCTATTAGTATCCAGTTGGTAATAGAAGAAACACCCTTGTACCTCATCATTGAAGGCTTTTACAAAGGCATTGTATTGGGCTGTCTCATAATCCATGATAATTATTTTGGG
>QTSX02007523.1:0-24733 GCA_014839935.2 Entomophthora muscae | reverse complement strand
CAAATTCCGGCATCTGCAGTGCCACCTGCGTTCAGTATAAATTCTATTAAAGACAGCCGGGGGTGGTTTAAATTCGAGTTTAATTTAACCTTTGTTAAATCCGATTTTAAATTTAATTAAAAATCAAAAAGCTTTCCATCCCTAAGTTTGATAGAAATGTCGGGCTTGTGGGTGCTGGAGTTTATGGTTTGAACCTTTTTCTCTCATATCTTTATCCATACTTGTTGGAGAAAGCTTTAGGTATTACGAGATGTTGGCCCATCGATGTGTAATAAATCATATGTGATATTAGGTATATACACCGCCCCTTAAATGGCTCGTATAGAGATTAATTGAACCAATTGCTATTAAATTCCAGGATAGCAATTAAGTTTTGTTTTGCAACCCCTTTATTTTTAGATACCAAGTTTATCCAAACTATAATGGGAGACATCCTTTAGATTAGTGTATTATATGTCGAAATGATATCATACGTTTCATCCTTTTAGTTGATGATAACTTTGCAACCTGGGGTCCAGGAGCTGTCTTGAACGGAATGGTTTTAAAATGTGTAAATAAACTGTGTTACCGAGGAGTATCTTAATCCAACTCTAGAGTAGCGTTGCAGTATTTCCGATTTATTTTCGCTTATGTGGATTGATTTGCCAGGGCGAAAGTTTCAATGGAATAAGTTGATGTCGAAGTCTTCAACTGAAGAGGTTCACTGATATTTAATTGATATTAGCTAGATACCCAGATAAATATATTATCTTTATTCAAACATGAAGGATATAAATGAGGTTATATACAATGGTACGTGTGCCACTGGAGAAGTGATTCCTATACTATAGATTTGACAGGGGTTTTAGTGTTAAATGTACAGAAATCCATTGCTGGAACAACTAATGTATCATATAACCAGATATTACGTCACTTCATAAACATTTTGTTCCCAGTGGCAATCCCAACTTATAAGCTCTTGTGAGGCATAATACGCTTTACAACTTTTGTTTTCAGTATGTTGGGTCGTATACTGCATGTGGTGATGATTTTGGGGTTTGTGGCCAATGCCATTGCACTGTGTGTGATTCTACGCCAAGATGTCCGAAAGCCTGATCTGACTCTAGCGTTGATCATGGCGCTGAGTGACCTGCTCCTGGTCCTATTCAAGCTACTCGACTCGTTGGATTTATTTATGCTGGGGGAGAGAACCAATGCTTTGGTAGATGACCAGTGGAAGGGCGTGATAACCACCTTTCTGCTGCAGCTGTCAGCGGTAAGTGTAGGGTGTTTGGCCCTGCTGCGGTTCTGGGTCATCTTCCTACGCCACAACGTAAATCTGGTGCTGTGGTGGACAATGTTTGTTGTCCCCCAGCTGCTGACTCTAGGCCTGCTGGTTGCAGTGGGGATGGAATGGCAGTACGAGAGCCTTCAGTACATGTCTCTCTCCTACCCTGCCATCAATTCCGGTGTGTGGGTGGTGGAAGTGTGCCGGCACCAGCTTCTAATCTCCTTTATTTGGCCGGTGGTGGCGGTAAACATAAGCTATCCCTGCATTGCACGCCTGTATGAGTCAAGCCTAAGGCTGCTGCAGCCGGGGGGAGGATCTACCGCCATGCCTGCATCATCTACCTGAAGATAATGGGGTTTATCCTCGTCTACAACTCTGTCATGCTTCCGACATTTATTGTGCTGCTGCTGGAGACCATCACCCACCAGCTGCAGTCCCCAACAATGGAGTCCGTTGCCGTTGTGGCCATCTTCAGCATGACCTTCTTCAATCCCCTTGTCTTGTTGACCCTCCACCAAGAAACCTTCTGGGAACTTAAGATGCTGATCATCAAGCTGAAGTACAAGCTCATATCCTATTAACCTTCCCTCTCCAGACAAGTCCCTTTAATTAAAATTACTATTTTATATTGACTTAATTAACATCCTAACCTTTAATATTCATTAAGAAAACTTTTTACCTACCATACCCAGAAACCTTTACTGAACCCCTGCCTGCCCAAGCATTGATTAGTAGGCACAATACCCAGCCTACTCATCTCAAATAGGCTAGCTCAAGTTCTACACTCTGATCTATCCTTGAGCTGACAACTATGTACCAATAACTTTAGTTGAAAATAAATAAAGTAAAAGAAATACATCTTTTTTACCTATGCTTATCATATAGCCTCTCAAGAGTATGCCATCTTAAGTCAAATCAATAAAAGGTTTATTCCCAACCTTCATGACATGAAAAATATAATTTACTTTTATGAGCTATTGAGATAGATAACCCAAAGAGTGCATAGAGCACCACCAGACACTGGTAAAAAACATGTCACCATCAAAGCCATTGATCAAAACTGAACAAAATAAAATAAACAACTTGTGCACAGATATCTCAATTCCAAAAGCACTCAATGTATGACACTTGTACAGAATAATCCTACTAAAGACACAGAACCATCCCATATACTATCAAAAAGGTTTTTGTACATGGCAAAAACCAAAATTAACAATTTGGACCTTCACTTTATTTTGATCAAAATCACACTACAAAAATGAAGACAAACTATCACCATCTAATCCAGTGAACTTTATTTAGGGGATTGGGGTATCAAAATTGAACCCCAGCTTCCTAATTATACTGATAAAAGACCTACCAGCAATTCTCATAAAATCCAACCCATACCAGAACAAGTAACAAAAGTATATTGCTACTATTTTCATTAAGATTTAACTACAATCTTCAACCAGGGTATCAACTGATAGCAAGTTTGATCTGGTTAACGCCCAGCACCAAGAGCTATTGGCAGCCAAGGGCAAGGAGCTAGTATCACTGAAATATACATCCAGAACTTCAACCACACACAGGAGGGTTAATAGTTTTATGTTCCCACCATTGAGACTGACAGCTTGTTGTTTGAACACCACATAGATAACATTGCTGACCAGAGCAATCACCAAGCCCATATAATGGAGGGTTTGACATCAACCCATCTTTGCCCAAAACACCCTCATTTAAACCAATAGATCCACCCAATCAGATCTTCATTGTCTCTGGAGGTAAACCCAATCCTAGTCTCATAGGAAGGGCAAAACTTTGTAACTAATAAGGTTTTCCAGGAGATAAACACCATAGACCAGGGTAGAATGAACTCTTTTACAACTACAGCATATCTCAGATTAACCCAGTAACTGCACAAGAGAGTTCCATGGGGTACACAGGTGAGGAACCCAATCAAGGTGAAGCAAACACATTCAAAAACACTATCCCAGTCTGCCCCTGCTTATTCCAGCCTGTTATTCCTCCTGCAGAACTTCCATAACCCTGATGGCACCCAATTCATATACCATTTGGGCCACCATGGTATCCAGGTATCCAAATGGATAGTCCAGGCGCAGATACATGGCTCAGTCAACCTGGTGCAACCTTTCTCTAACCAGTGTGGGATTGGGTGGGTCAAGTCCCGGATTATCCCTACACCTTAAATTGGTGGCAATGTCCAGAGGACCCCTTGCCTTAGCCAGGAATGCATGATTTCTCTGAATACACTAAAATCTGGTGTACTTGCCAGAACTAAAGCCCTGAAAGGGGCAATAACAACCCAAGCGGTAGCAGGGAGCCATAGTACTGCAGCTGAACTTATCACAGTCTAGTATTATAATCAGGAAATACATCAGTACAGAAGGGAAGGATATAAAATAAGGAAATTTTTTCAGTTTTATTGGGATACAGCAGCCAATGTACCAAAAAGGGAAAGTCACTGATCTTTACAGAGATGGTATGGTAGTAATAGCCAAGTATGATATAAGCGGAAAAAATCATGTTAAGGGATTTCATCTGGGGTTTGGCTTTGGTCTTAGTTTAGGTATATGTCTGCAGATTTATATTGGCAGTGAAATTTTCCATATAGTTAGATATATAATGGGATGCCCTATGGGCGCTCTCTGTGTGCTGTAACTGGGGCCAGCCTTATTTCCATCTAGGGAGAGCTTGGCCAGGTTAAGCCCCAGTGAAACCTGGTCTAGGACTTGTACACTAAAACCCATCCCAAATAAGAACAGGGACCCAAGGTAAATGGTACAAAAGAGCCTTTGCCCAACAAGGGCTCTTTGAGATTGCACAGTTTATTGTATACTGCGCCAATTTCCTTGTTTTTTGTTTTAGAGAACTTTATCTTCATTTTTGCTGGTACCCCCATCTCATCACTGCTCCAGGACAGCCCAAAGTCTTCCAAAGTGTTCTTTTCTCCTTATAGCTGCCACATTGCTGCTGGCTAATTTAGACACCACATCCCCAAAGTTCTGCATCATATATGATAATGTATGTTCTGCAAGGAAGCAGAAGCAAGCACCCCCATGGGCCTAATTTATCTCTGCTATGTTCTTTAATGAGAGTATCTCAATGAGTTACCAAACAAGCTCCATGGATTGTAAACAGTAAACTCTACTGAGGGGCACAGGATCTTGACAGACCAGCTGTACATATTTGTATGCTGTAACTGCCTATTCTGCTACCCATTTGCCCAGCCACAGTGAATGTAGGGTGTATCTTGTCATGCTAAGTATCCAGTTGATTTGGTTTTCTAGCTTGTGGACCACAGAAGGAGTCAAGGTTAGCTTCCAACTCATGTGGCTGATGTGGTTCAAGTAGAAGTTATGCTGTGTTTGGCTCTTGGGGACAGCATCCAATAGGGCACAGCGGGAAACCTTTGATGTAAAAGGTTTGAGGTTCAAAGCTAGCCTTGGGTTAGCCTCCAGGGAAAAATTAAGGAGACACACCTTATTTTATGGAAAGATTGAGATAGTTTTCATTTCTTTTAAAAGGAAAGAGATAAGCTTGAAGATTACAAAAGTCAACACAAATGTGAATAAACTTGTCTTTATCTAGAGAGAGACTTATATTTATATATAGATTGGGAGCAGGGATTGATCACTAGGTAAAAAAGGGGCTGGTTGGTTATGAATTGTACCAGGATCAGATTAACCAAGGTAGCACAATCTGTAACGTGTGGACATTGTGTTGACCCATTTACAGAAAGAGGCAACTTTGGTATTCAAAAGCAAATCTAACCAGGTCTTTGCAAGTATCACAATTTTCAGGCCATATAAAAAACATTGATAGCACAATTTACAACATTCCCCCCTCAAGATTAAACACAGGGAGTCAATACTTGCAGATAAATTTAGCATGAACCCAAGTGTCAGGATTTTTGGGATATTGACTAATTAACAATTCAACCAATTAACGCGGGCCAGCTGGCAATCACTCTTTGGAATAGTTTCAACAGAATGATGCAGGCCGCGGGCTGCAGGATCAATGAATCAATGACCAAATCATATCCTGGAACTAACAAATTCATGCATTGCAATTAATTAACGGAACATATAATTACTGCTTATAATTAGTCCACCTCAACAACCACCTCAAACATGCTTCCCATAATAATTACTATTCTAAACTTTACTTATATCCCAGAACAAGGGTCATCATATGAGCCATCATTGAAACACTTCTAGAAGAGTCCAACATGGACTGGGCCCTCAGGCCAAACACTCTAAGATAAAAGGCTTTGAGCCTATTGTATTAGAGTAGCTCTGATTAAGTGAACCAATCATCTCCGTGAACTAGTAGCCAACCACAGGCTAGCTAGCCCTGGAAGTGGCCCAGGTAGAAAGAAAGGATAACAATATGTAGAAGATTTCAAGCAAGCTTCCTTCAAAACCACCCAATCCAGGATAGACCTCCTGTTGTATTGCTCTAATGCTAATTCAGTCTCTTCTAGCATTGTGAGCTAACTTGGATAAAACATGGGCAGGCAGGCTGCCTTAAAGCCAGTCCATTAGAATAAAAGACTGATGATTTCATATTGACTTGATGATTGATCCAAGTCCTATTTCCTTAATGTGATTCTCTATTAGGCTTTATTAGTAGAGCAAAATATGATACTGCTTTCATACATTATTAATTCCTATAGTAAAATAAGGAGACAATAAACTGTGAACCTATATCCAGAAGTAGGAAGAACCGTCCCAAATCCTTTGGGCCTTGGGATCTGTCAGAATTGCTACTTCTGATGACAACAAAGTATTCCAGGCCGCAGGTTACGCCAAAGTCACAGGTTCTCTGTGCTTTCCCAATGTTAAAAGACTTAGGATATCATCTGGGGGTAAAAAACCACAGTCCACAGACTTTCTGAAACCAAGAGAAATGACGTCCAGAGGACAGTAGCTTGACAGTGTAATCAAAGCCCTTCTTAAATGTGACGTTGCAGGGCCTCATCCATAGTGAGTCTAACTTATGGGCACATCCATCAATGTAATTCTGATTTTATAAGACTATATCTCCTACTTGGAACTTGGGAAGTGAGGCCCTAGAGGCATTGGGTGGCAACATTTCTAAGGCTTTGGCCTTATAGGCAGAGGAGTAGGTTGTGGCTTGAATGTCAATTATCTATTTTGTCAGTTTCTTCACATGGGCTTCAGGATTAGTTGCAGCGTCTAACTCTACTAGTGGGGGTACCAAAATTGAAGGGGCAGTAGTATCACATCCATAAAGCATAGCAAAAGGGGATTTTCATATCACTCTGTGTTTTCTTAAACAGTATGCAAAGAGAGCAGTGGGAAGAAACATATCACAATTGGCAGCATTAGAGAGAGAGAGCTTCCTCATAATGGTGACCAGAGTGGAATGGGCGCATTCAACAGTCCCATTGGTAGAGGAATTGTAGGGAACCAAGAAAGATTGATGAGTGCCCATAGCCTCCACATTTGATGTGATGAGGCGAGCATTGAAATTGATGCCATTGTCAGAAAGTAATGTTTGAGGACATCCATGTCAATAGAAAATGTTTTGTAGCAAGAAATTTGCTGTTACCTTGGCAGTTATATATTTGATAGCCCTTGCTTTGACCAATTTTCTGAAGTGATCTACTGCCACTAAAATGAAACAACACCCAGAGTGAGAGCAGGGGAGAGGGCCAACTGCATCAATACTCACAGTATAAAAGACATGCTTTAGAGGGATGAGCTTGAAATCATGCTGTGAGGGTTGTGGGCGCTGTAATGAACAAGAATGTCATTAAGAGAGAACATCAGAGATGAGGAGACATGTGTCTTTCTAGTTATTGGGATTTTTGACCAAGCAATGATATCAATTATGACAGAGCTTACAGAATAGAATTACTGCAACCTTGCTATCATAAAATCATAATATAAATAATATGTATATTAGATCAGCAGTAGATTGTGGACTCTTGCCAAAAAATCAACCAATGATACACACCACCACACCATTTATAAAAGGTTACAGGCGCCGCAGCACTGCCTAGCAATTAATCTAGGCACCAAAGCGCTGTCCTAATTATACATCAAAGTCTGCTGCATCAACTGGAATTTATTCCAGGCGCCACCCTACTTTTATGTCAGCCACTGCTGCGGCGCCAGGTTTGAATACCCAAAAGGCAAATATACTGAATATTGTATCTCTAAGCAAAAAATTCAAAGTATGTTAATGATAGAAGGAAGTGATCCTGAAGCTACCAAACCCCCCACTACAGCAAGGGCCACCTGTGCTGGGTGAAAATAAATATATTATATTGGTTGATGTGTGATAAGCGCCAAACCTAGATTACTGATTACCCAAAAGGGGGGAGTGATAGAATGTCCTAGAAGACATGGTTAGAAGCCCAGGTATTAACCCTCAAGAAGGTATACAAAGAATCAATCAAGTACAATAAATAATCTTTTAATCTATAAGTACTTCTGCGTGATCAGAAGCCATTCTTTGACAATAATTATGTTTTCATTGAACCTAGCGCTTCTGATACATTAATAATCATATCCACACATACAATTGTATTCAAGCAAATGCTCTGTTCCCTGTAGTAAAAAATAATTGTGTTGCTGTTATAAAAAAGCACAACAGAGGCCACCTGCTCAGCGCCTAAATTAAGTCTATGCCCTACTACTTGCCCCCAAGATATATGCATAGGAGAAGAGTCAGTTTGGCTAATAGCAGCTGCACAGGCTCCTTATGAATTTGATCCAAAATTCTGGGGAATAAATGAGGTTCCTTACAACTCAGAGATTCAGGAGAGTAAAAATCTAAAAAGGGTTTCTCAGGTAACTCATAGGAGATATTAGAGTCAATGATGACTTGAGAGTCAGGAGGGATAGTGACAGAAGCTGGGTGCAAGCAACAGGAATCCTTCTTCAGCAGGGCAAGACAGAGGAGGGGAGCACATATTAGATGAGTATATTTTGTACTTGAGGGAAAAGATACCTGTGGGGTACTCAAGGACGCAGGTCTTAAGCCTTTTTCTAGAGATGCAAGGAGGCTCCTTAAATAGTAGTTAAACTGGTACACCAAGAGAGACAGGTATCCATCTTGAAGGTTGACAATCCCATTATATTCTTTTAGGAATTGAGTTCCAATAAAAAGGTCAGAGCTTTTGTTTTCTAATACAACAGAGGGGAGGTAATGAGGAGTATCTCAAACTTATTTGCAGTACAGAGTAAGCGCCAATAGCCTGCATTTGAGCCATATCAGCAGTCCCATAAGACTGAGTATAATTGAGGTCTGGTGCTAATTTAATTTTCTTCATAAAATTAGTAAAAAACATTAATATGAGATCTTGTGTAAAAGATAGCCTTGATATTGACTTTCTAGATGGATACCTCTACATGGGTAGTATCTTTTCCAAAAGGAGGTAGGATGACCAGAACATCTTGGGTAGCCTCTAGTTCTTTCTCCCATTTTTCTAACATAAATTTCAAGGCAGGAATTTCTTTGAACACATTTTGAAAAGATAATGATACAGAGACATTATGGAAGAGGGTCTCATCTAGTTTTGCTGTTTCTTCAGAGTTACCAACCAGGACACAAGGAAAGTGAGACTGAGCAAGGTAAGGGTGTGTTACCATAGCCTTAGATTTAGCTGGAGATAGGCAAGTTGTGGTAGTGGTCTTTCCTTAACAAGCTTATAGGGAACATACACATTGTCAAGAATGCCAAACAGAGAATAGCCATAATAATAACTATCAATATCATTATAATCAGAATGTTTGAGCAGAACCATTTATAAGATCATGAAAGAGATGGAGGATAGTGGGACCTGATTCTAGAGGCAGCTTGTCATCAGAGGGAGGATTAGGAGAAGACTGGAGGAGGTTGGTCAATTGAGAGTATCTCTGCCTCTAAGTTGACCTCTCCTTTCCTGCCTGCTCCTTAGGGTTGCATCACACTACTTAAAGGTCTGTGTATGACCAGGAGTAGTGACATATCTGGCCACAGTTATGATATATATGACGTTTGGATTGCCCATTGGGCCCCAAAGTAATAATACAGGGAGTTTGAGAAAGAGTTCCAGCATTGTTGGTCTTACTTTCTTCACCACAGTCCCACCATGCGCCAAGTGCATGTCCTGCACAAAACCTTTGATGCTCTTCATAGAGGTGAGAGTCACCTTATTCTCTTTTAAGTGTAAGAACAGGAATTGATTTGCTTTGAGGGCATTGAAAGAGGAGTTGTATGCCTCTTGGGGAGTTAGCTGGCAACTGGTAATGAGTTGTTGACCCTCAATATAGAAGCAGTCAGCAAACTCAGCCAAGAATCCCTTGGGTTTGAAGGCAATAAGCATGAACACATCTTTCTTAACATCCAAACTCTTTGATCAGAAGTTGCTTTATATTATACCAAGTGACAATAAATGAGAGCTTAGGAACAACATCTTCCTGAAAAGTAGGAAGTAGACAGGTAAGTATGTGATCCTTCTTGAGATCATCAGTGGCCCTTCTCATGGCCCTTTTATAATTTTTCAGGGAAGCAGCAATAGTCAAGTTCTTGGGGTAAAAGATTTTCTTAAAGGCTGGCTTTTAGTTGACATTAATGGAGGAGGACTTAGACTGACTGTTATTGCCTGCTTTTAGAATATTGATGTGTGGAGTCCCTTCAAACTCAGACTCAGCGGCAGTTTGCCTGGCCCACATAAGACAAAACCTATCTTACAAAGTATCTAGAGTGAAGCTATTTTGGCCTCTAATATCTCTGGATGTAGCTGCCACAGTTCCAATCTAATTAAATTTGTATCTGATGAACAGCTAAAGGCTGCTCCTGCTAATCATACAGTTTATAGCCACAGATTGGGGCAATAGAGGGGATATTTTTTGTTCATAGTCTCAGTTAGCTGGGTTAGGGTTTGAACATCTTTTTCTAGAGTGTGTTCTTGGTCTTCAACATAATTAGTCAAACAAGCCAAGTTGTAAGTGCAAGGGCACAGTTAATGTGTGGCTGCCCTTCTATGTAACAAAATCCTTTCTTTACCCCCAACTATCAGGGGTATCTTCAATAGGGCAGTTAGGTCAACCTTATTTGTCTCCCAAAATTAATGATAGACAAACTAGTGAATAAACAACTATTGAAGACCTAAATAATATTGCATACAATATTAATCAAACCACTATCACCAAGCCACCAGAAGAAAAATTAAATCATACAAATGAAGGATATAGCCAATCAGTTCCAGAAAAAAACTAGATGACCCCCAAAAATGAATGCAGAAACAACCTTAGTAAGTCTAATAACATTAAGAAATTATAATCAGATAACCAAAAATTAATAACCAAACACAAATCATTTAAACTAAATCAATGGAGAATAATATCAGCTAATCAGATCAACACAGGGAGAAAATAAATGTGTAACCAACTCTGTCAAGATTTTGGGGTCTTGAGGAAAGATCTTTATTATTCATTGTATTAGGGATGTTGATAATAGATTGTATGAAGACAATCTTTGGCTACCAATTGGGTCTAGAGTGCAGCTACAGCCTGGCAGTGTCCCAAGTCCTTAGGAGAAAATACACTGGTCTGCAAATAGACAGCAGCGCGCTCTAATTGGATACTTCTGACTACTAGGCGTCTGCTAGCTGTGATACAACAATAGAGATCTTCAATCTCTATCTTCAAGGGTGAATGTTCTGCTCAATCTCTAATCAGGAGAACACCTTATATAGGGTCAATAAGCCCTCTTGCTAGATTGTTATCTGACACTTTTAACTCTTACCAGTCAGTCTATCTGTTCCCCAGACTGCTAGTTTCAGCCCCCAGAGTTAAGAAGCCATGCTGGTCTGGCTTGGGACTTCAATTAATTTAACAGACCCAAGTCTATCATAACAGGGTTCTGGCAGCATTTTGTCTACCATTTCATGAATATGCAGGTTTGGTTACCCTGTTAATGGGTTTTTGCGCTCTGTGTTATTACTTATAAACAACCTTCCTAATTAGTTGTGAAGTCTGATTTGAGTCCTGGAGCAAATGTCAGCAGAGGTGTGCCCTGCAATCATATTCATGAATCAATTGGCTTATTGGCAGAGGCACATTATGCAACCACAATCAGGAATCATAAGGCTTATGGTTTAGGTTTGAGACAATAGGAAGTCTAGCACCAAATTGTGATCAAGCTTTGGGATACTTATCAGCATTCTGATAACCCAAAGCTATAGATGGGATCAACTGATACTTCTTTAAGCTTGGCGGCTTTGTGGCAGAAGGCTGTCTACAGCCAATCAGTCAAGGGAATGATGATCAAGTCTACCATATTATTCCAAATTGCTGACAAACTCAATGAGCAAAAATCCTTGAAAAGCAGGCAATTAGATAGCGGCACTTCTAAAACTAAATGTGTAATCAATAATGATAAATTAAATCACAGAGAATAAGACCAATCAGATAGCTCCATAAAAAGACCAGAATTCAATTAAGAGTGTATAAATAATCCAGGAATCTTATATAATCAACTGAAAGGCTCATATTAAGAACAACAGCACCACAATAATTCCAGCGGTCATACCATGATAACAAGAAGCAAATCAGACTCCCATCAACAGAAGTTGTGGAAATCATGTCAGCTAAGCATAAGGTTACACTAATTAAGATAGTAAAGATGTTACTGCCAACTGCTTCCAAGTAATTCAAGCCAAGAACACTTAATCAGCAACCCAGTCCCAAACCACAGTTTCTCCAGTTAAGGTAGAAACCCAAGTCATTGAGAAAATTACCTTTATAACCTTCAAAGCCTTAGTTACCACTATTGAAGGCTACAGATTGCTGCAATCCTGCAAGCAATACTCACCCCCGCTCATCCAAGTCCACCAGAGAGTGGTAAGTTCTGATTCTAATCCCTAGCTTACTATTTAATCTCTCCTATTCTATACTGAGAAGTTGCTCCAAAAACTTCAAATACTCCTCTTTTCTAAATAAAAAATTATATATTTTCAACTTATTAGTAGAATAACCTCTTGTATCAGGCTATTGGCAAGCCTACCCAAATCCTGTGGGTAATCTTCCTGATATGGATTGACTTCTCTTGGAGTATAGCAGAAAGAATACCCAAATCACCTCCCATGCCCACTGAACCTGTATAAGAATCAATCTGGTATAGATTTGGTACTTGTTGTTTACATTACCCTTATGTATAAAAGGCATCAACTTATCCTGTCATGCATCCCAATGTGCCTTGGTATATGATGGGATAAATGGTCTAAAATATATTTTACAACAATTTACCCCTTTTTTGGTCAATTTAGATTGTGGGGTCAAAAAATTAACATGATGATGGCAGAACTCCCAGTTGGAGCTTCCTTGATAAAGTTTAATCTGGAGGTCTTCTTGAACTCAGTTGGGGAGAAACTCCTAAATGAGTGGGTCTCTGACATACTAGATCAGAAAAGACACCATGGTCTTTAATGCCCTGTTCTTCTTTGTCTTAATATTTGCCTTTGCTTTCTTTTAAACTAGAAGAGTAGTCCTCTTAATTGGAGAGACGTTAGTGCAGGTAAGCAACTTCATCTCTTAAGGTGGCAGCCTGATCTATCAAGGTGATAATACAAGGATCAGGTAAAGATTCAGCGGTAGGTACACTGGTTGTAGCAGACTGGCGGTGAGTGGTAGCCTTGAGCTCAGCAATAGCCCCTCAAATCTTGGCCTCAGACATAGGAAGACTCTCAGGAGGAGGGGTAGGTAGCACTATATCCAAGGCTTTCACCTTCTAATTGACATATTTTTGGACTTGGTGTAGTGTATCTCTAGTCTAGCATTATCATACTTGTATTTATGCTGCATCTTACTGCCCCATTCATCTATATGAGCTCCAAAAAACTTGGACAGGTAATTGGTATTCTTACAAAAAGGTTGGGCTCTTCCAATAAAGTCTCAATGACTTGGAAATAGCGTGAGAGGGCGCTTTCATCTGACCTTGCAGAAAGTGTAACAATAATCCAACTCACATAAATATTCCCTAATATACCCAGGGAGATATGAAAAAAGAGTATTCAGAAAAGAGTTCAAATATTCATGGGAAGCTAGGGAAGCCTGCTGGTTGTAGGATATATAAGCAATGAGACAATGTGTCCATTTTGATACACCATATTCTGAGCATAGTTGTTTGTCACTGCAGTTGCAACTACAGATAGAAGCTGTTTTGAGAGCCTAACAATAATTGATATTGTACTAAGGTGGACTGGATAAACTGATTCACTATCACAAAAATGTTTTCTGTAGATTCTATTAAAACAGGCGGGAGCCCAAAGTCCAGAAAGAAGGAATATAGCTCCTTAGAAGTGTACCCAAGATAGAGACTAGGAATGAAGTGCATGGCCACTGTGCCAGTATGAAGAAGGGAGCAACAAGCGGCACCTGCTTGATCAATTTCAATCAAGAAAGCTGGGAGGGGGCCCTTCAAAGGGTCAAGAGACATCACCAGTACTATAGGTGTTTGGGGAGAGTCAGAAATATCCTTTTTGAGAGGGGATCTAGAGATCTTGGGGGAGCTGGGTACTTCAGTAACATTAAGAGAAGGACCAGAGAATGTGCAGGGAAAAGGAGTAATCAAGGGGCTGACAGCCCCTATAGTGAGCACCATTTTGTTGTGTTTGGCTCTTGGGGACAACATCCAAGATAACACAGCAGAAAATCTTTATAAAAAATGTTTGAGGTGTGAAGCTAGTCTTGGGTTAGCCTTCAAGGGAAAATTAATGGAACATATATTAATTTCCTGGAAAGATAGAAGATAGTTTCTTTTTAGTGAAAAGAAAAGATTGAAGATTGAAGATTATAAAATTTAACACAAATTTGAATAAACTTGTCTTTATTTAGAGAGAATTATACTTAAATAATAGACTAATCATGTTTATCATTTACTAGGTAGACAGTGTGGCTAATGAGGTCATTCTGAGCTGAACTTGTACCAGGATCAGTCAGGTGCAGGTAGGATAATCTGGAATGTTCCAATATTAATGTCAGCCCATTTACAGAAAGGGGGAAATTGTGGTATTTGAAGACAAACCCACCCAAGTTTTTGCAAGTATTGCAATTTGAAGGCCATATCAAAATAGCATGATAGAAAAATTTATGATACTGCTCTGCCAAAATAATTCTTATATATTAAAGCCATGGAACTCTTCAAACAATGGGCTCTTGATATTGTAGGGCCCCTACCTGAGGATAAAATAGGGAAGAAATAAATTGTTACTGTCATCAACTACTTCACTTTTTGGCCTGTATCCTGGGCAAACACCAGCCACATTGTTTAATCATCACCTGCCTCATTGGCAAGGAGATAGTGGCACACTTTGGCTGTCCCAATTGGATTATCACAAACAGAGGACTGGAAATTATGGGCAATATCATGAAGGCATACTGGGCTAAGAGCACCCTAGAATGTGTAGATTTAACCTCATAGCACCCACAAGCCAATAGACTTATGGAACAGTTGAATAGGTACCTAGTCTGAATAATTGCCAAACTGTCCCAGAAACATCCAAAAAAAATGCTTGAACAGAGCATTTGTTAACCCCACTACTTATTATATGTGCCAGAATTAACTGTGTTAAGCGGTTCAACACTATTCCTTTTGCCTTTGGTAGCTCAGATGGTATGACAGGGGTATACCAGGGCAAGTTAAAGTCCACATTTCCAGCTAAAACCCCTTTTACTATCACTTCTTCACTAGTGCAGTTGCAGGCCAAAGCTTGCAACATCAAACAAGAACAGATTAAGGGGCAAACAACCACCTAGAAGCTTGTTATACCATGAGTGATCCTGTTTAGGCCCTTAGTTTATGCACCACAAAACTCAAACCAGCTATATTAGGCCCTTTAAAGTCACAGCTGTCTATGACAAGCATACCTATCAGTTTTAAGGCACCCACAGTGACAAGAAGAAGCTCCATATAATTCATTGCGCCCCTGCTATAGTGTACCCACCCAGAAATATTTATACAAAACTTCCTGGACCTTCTGAAAATTTCAATTATGGTCAAGGACAACAAACATGGGGAAAGGGGAGCATTACAACCAAGATCAGCACCTCACCTGCCAAAATATCTCAAAACACACAGGGGGCACTCATAGAGCTGCCCCATGACAGATCCAACAACATGGAACACTCTGCTACCCATAGCAAGATACAGGCTGTATCCCTGGATTAGGAGTATAGCTAATGCCAGACAGCACTTCCTCAATCAGTTATTTGCCACTCATACTTTATATGAATTAAGCCATCAAATCCACCCCCTTGTGGCTCTATTGCTTCCCCTTACTGTATATTAACTTCTGCTTCCAAATAAAGCTATTATCTTATATCAAACCATGTCCATTGCTTCTGGACTGATGTATTCCCTTATTCTGAATACAGAACTTTAATAGGTTCAGTTTCAATATTAGTACATGTGCAAGGCACCTGGTGATTAAGATTAAACCCCCTTATAATTAATAGCTTGGGAGAAGAAAGGCATGCTATGAATATTCTATCAGCTGCTATCCTAGTTGTATTTAGCAAGATAAAGTGTATAGGGAAAATATTGTAAAGCAATATGGTGCTAATTTATCAAGAGGTGACTGCCTCTAATCCTAGACGTAACTGGATCAGGACTTCTGCTGCCACAGCTAACAAGCTGCACACTAGGCTGTAGTTGTAACGCAGATAGCAAGGGTTGGGATCCATCAAGCGGTGGGAACTCTACCCAGCTGATAATGAAAGAGCAAGGGAAAGATATCCCAAGCCAGATACACTTTCATAGGAAGTGTTCTTGTGGTGATAATATCCTGGGTGTCTTTCTTCTACCTGAGTATAGAATACTCAAATTGCAATTCTAGGTATTTATGATTACATTATAACCTCTGGTAGACAAATTTTCAACCGCTAAGGGATAGGATTCTTTATAAAGTTATAGAGAGCCAACTACCCTGCCTACCAGAACTTGGGAGACAGAGTAGATCTCATGGCGTTACCTAAGAAATATTGATAATGTCTGAGCTATGCTATTGGGTTTAGATATCAGGGAAAGCATCCAAGATGGCATAGTAAAAAATCTTTATCATTAAAAGTTTTTAGGTTCAACCTAGCCAGAGTTAAGCTTCAGGGTGAAGTAAGGGATTTGTACCTTGATTCCCTGGAAATGAAAAGGTAGTAAATTCTCATTTTGATAAAGAAAAACGCTGAAGTAAAATAAAATCAACATAAGTGTGAATAAACTTAATGCTTATTATTGGGATCCAAATATTATATAGTCATCAGGAGTGTCAATCAATCACTAGAAGGAGAGAGGAAACAGTCCTGGCATGGTATTAGGGACAGAAAATATCAGGTGACTGAATACAGGATGTGTGAAAATTAGTCTACTGCCATTTATGGAAATGAGGTGACCACTGAACTCAAAAGCAGATCCTGCTATATCCTTGTACACATTACAACTAGCAGGCAAAATTGAAATAGCCTGAATTGGATTATTCACAACAATCAAGTAATTAGTTGATTTGTCACTTGAAGCCTGTGGGATTAACACCTGAGCACCTTAAACCTAGCAGGTACCCACCTCAATCCTAACAACAGCTTCTCTTGGAACATAAATCTAACGTCATGTCAGCATTACCTGTATCTCAATATGAAAATAATTTATAATAAAAAACTTTGCCATTATATTTTACTTATGTTCCTAAAAAACAGGGTTGCAATCAGAGTGGGTACCACCTGGCACCTAATCTCTGGGGGCCCACAAATCCAGGAAACAAACCAAGATGCAATGAAGCCCTTCAAAAAGGATTTCAGTTGGTCCTAACTCCCAGTTGCCAAGGAGTTGGGGCCTAAGAAGACATTGAATGAGCCTCAAAGCTTGAGCCACCTTTAAAGGCCTGAAATTAACTAACTTATTTCCTTTAATGCTTAATAAGAGTGTGAAAGTACTAAAAAATATGGAAATAACTGCAATCCATCAAAAGAGGATTTTTTACTAAGCTGGAATCCGGTTTCCCAACAGGATCTAGCCAATAAAGATGAAAACTCTTTTCATGTTGAAATCTTCCAAAAAGATCTTGGTTATTTTATCTACCTTGAGCACTATAATGTTGTAGGAGTTTATCAAGCTTCACCACCCTTATGTTGTTTGTGTTATCAGATAGAGGGTACCAAAAATATGGTTATAAGGTTTGGAAACCTGAGAAAAACTTGGTTGTCTCAGTGGAACCAGAGCCTGTTCTTGGCCACCAGCCAGAAGCCCAGATCAAGATATTGATCCATTCAATTGACCCCTTTACCTTCAGGAGCTTTACCAAGATCTGCTGTAAAGCCAAGTCAAGCATGCTGTTGAAATAAAAGGGTTGACCTGCCAACAAGGTTCAAACTAAGCAGGTTTGTGACCCACAATCTGACTTCCCAGTGACCCATAGCCAAACAAGGAAGTTGACTAGAATTCCAAGTATTAGCAACCTGAAAAATGAAGATCCCATACAGTGAATGAATAAAATTTAGCGCTTGACTCATTAACAGGATCAAGCCACCCTCTTCATTATCCAACCAAGTGATCAACACAATCATGTTCCTCTAAAGATGATTCAGCACAACCATATAATTCATATCATCAAATAAATATAATTATCTAGTTTCTAAAAATCTTCCCCCTTGTAACTCTGCTAAAACAGCACAGTTACAACATTGGTAGCACAGGTAGGTTCTACATCCTACCCTTCCCTTCTCTTCAAAATTCCACCTGTAGCCTGTACTTGCTGCAGTCAAAAAATATACAAAAGAATCATGTCTGGCCTCCCTGTAGACTGTAAACCCTACATACTGGGTTCTGAATTACCAGAAGGGCTTGTACTATACCAGAATATGATAATGCTGGTCCCTGCCTTTAACGCCCTATCAGTACAAGGGTACTTTCAAGCGCCTACTGTCATCCCTCAAGTGACAGATGAAAGTATCATGCCCGCCCATAAAGCCCAACAACTTCATAGTCCTGCCTCGGAATCATTTGCTGTAAACAATGATGACAACACTACAGCATGGATTCAATCTGCCCAGAACAAGCTGGCACAAATGGAATATCCACAACGTTTCTGGATCACAGAGATATCAATCTGCCTTACACACAACACAGGTACATGGTGCAACAAGTGGCACAAATATTATACCAAAAAAGACCAGGACACCTTTAAACAGGACTTCTTGGCAAGGTTTGTAATGAAGGACACCATTCTCATGATTATACACCAAGTAACAACCCTGACACAGACTGGTATGGTAAAAGAACTCACCCAAGCATATGAGGAGATCCACCTACAATCACTCTCAGACATGGCATTTGAAAATCCAGCTACACATCTCATGTACTACAACACACTCAAGTTGCACATGATGAGACATGTTAACCTGGAAAAAGTGACCAATCTGAAGAGCCTTTGTTGAGAATCAGAGAAAGCAGAACAAATTTCCAACATCCTTCATAAGGCCCAGATTTGAAAGAGAGAAAGACTTAAGGAATCTCACCTGCCAGGGCACTCCAGTTTCCCTCCGCCTAGCAAAAACACTGGTATAGGCAATAAACCCTCTGTTTCAAATGGCCACAGTAACAGAAACAATTATCAATAAAATCACACTCACTTTAGAGTCACCACTACCCAGGACAATCAGGACAAGGGAAAATCCCAGGGAGAGCATTAAGCAAGACATATTCTCCCTGTCAAACTTCTGCCTTGCCTAAAAATGAGTATCACCCTGAAGACGTAGACCAATGCCCAACGATCCATATCCCCTTGGGAGACCCAGTGCTCTAAACTATTGCCAGACATACCAATAAACTAATGTTATATCCTTTCTTCTTTTGAAATTACATAGGCCCAGTGGTTATGGACTCAGGCGCAGATTACACGCTTGTCAACAGCAACTTTGTAGACAAGTTCAAGCTAGCCACTAATCCTTTGTGGATTAAAAATGTGGGTTTAGCTGATGAACATCAAATTGCTAAGACACAAGAGACTGCTCTCTTTTCTATTGCAATAGAGAATCTACATTCCATCATCCAAGGACCTGCCATTGACTTGCCCAGATTTGACATCAACTTGGCCTGGACTGAGTACAAAAAAACCAACATGGATTGGGCAACCTCTATATTAACCATCAAGCGTGAAAGGATTGATCATCAGATCTAACCTAACTCTGTGGACCAACACCTACAAGATTACATCTTTGTACATATCACAGATACCCTTGAAGAAAAGGACAGTCTCAAAGCAATCAACTGGTATTCCTGTCAGTACAAGTTCAAATACTTCAAAAATCACCAGGACACTACCTCTCCCCAGGATCAGGAAATTATAGCCCATCATCCTGAAATCTTTAAAGAGGCGCTACCAGGGCTACCTACAGAGAAGCACATATAACATGCCATCCAGCTCAAAGAAACAGTACCTAAGGCTAAGCATATATATTGTCCCACCTCAAATAAAGATAGCACACTGTACATTTACTTCAAGGAAGCATTGGAAAAAGGACTTATCTGTCCCTCAAAATCTCTCTTTGGTGCTGCCGTGTTCTTTGTGGCAAAAAAGAATGGAACCCTTAGGATTGTTACTGACTACCAAGCACCAAACAAGGTTACCATCAAGAATTTTTACCCACTCCCACTCATTGACAATCTATTCAACGCCTTGAGAAGATCAATTTTCTTCCCCAAGATCAACCTAACTGCAGGCTACAACCATATTTGCATCAAAGAGGAAGACATACCTAAAACAGCCTTCTGCACCAATTATGGTTCCTAAAAGTGTGTTTTGCTCAACTTTGGGATGTTGGATGTATCATCAATCTTTGTTGTCTTCATGAAGGAGGGCTTTGCCCCCCAAATTAGCAAACATGCACTGGCATACCTAGACAAGATAATTGTGTATAGATCCTTAGTAGAACAACATCACAGAGACTTGGAATTGGCCTTCAAAACACTGACACAGCACAAACTATTGGTCAAAACATCTAAATGCCAGTTCTTCTGTGAACAGTTACCATTCCTTGGGCACATAGTGTTGAAAGACAGCATAAAGCCTGAAAAACAAAAGATCCATTTCATCTGCAAAATTACACCACCCAAGGACAAGCCCAAGCTCTGCACATTCCTGGGGATGATTGCCTATGTAAAACAATTCATACCTGACTGTGGCGTCATGACTGCACCCTTGTCATCAATAACAAATATCAAATCAGAGTTTGTGTGGACTCCACAGCATAACCTTTGCTTCCGCTGCCTGAAGGAAAAACTGATGTCTGCTCTCATCCTTCAATACCCAAAGTAAGATGGAGACTAAAAAATGGAAACCAATGCTTTAGATGCCTTCATTAGAGGGGTGTTACAAATCAAAAAAGATAAGGCAATTTCCTACCAGTTGCCTAAAAATCACATAAGCTGACAAATGATGAATGTTGCTATCCTATCCATGATAAGGAACTGCTGGCCATTTTCCATTGTCTAGTGAAATGGCACTGTTAACTAGAGCTCCAGAAAAATTTATTGCTCTGACCAACCATAAGTCTCTCATCTATTTTAAGACCTAGGCAAATCTATCCAGACAACTAGCACGTTGGATGGAACCCCTAGAGAGATTCAACATGAATATCCAGTATAAAGCTGGACCCAAGTTAGTCATGGCTGACATCCTTTCCCACCTATACATCAGGGAAACAAGAGACAAAAATGGGCTGGACCTGGACTGGCCCCTCCTAGTACTCTGAACCAAAAATAAGGGGTTTCCCTCAGGCACCACAAACATTAAAAGAGAGACTGTCATTAAGAACAAACATCTCTTTACAGACGTGTATGGAAGATTACATCAAAAAATGACCAACAGAGTCACCACCCCATACGTCCCCACATACCAGAGGGTTGACACCATCTTGCATCACCACCAAGATTTGGGAAACACAAAAATCTGCAACCTCTAAAAATTCCTAAAACACAAAGCTTGGTTGCTGACCCTATACAGGGACGTACAAGAGGTCCTAAAACAATGTGAAGTATGCAAAAAATTGCGTAAGCAACACTTCCCCAAAGTCTGTGTTGCCAATTTTTTATCAATTACCCTTCAAGGTGTGGGCCCTCAACATTGTTGGGCCAATGCCAGGGAAACAAAACAACAATAAGTATATCATTTTTACCATTGGCTTTGCCACTCACTGGCCATTAGCACAAGCAGTGAAGACACATATTGGCAATGACATCTGACACGTTATTAGCAAGGAGATTGTTGCTCTTTTTGCATTACAGTGCCAAAATTATTTTAGATTATAGGGCACAGGACATTTGCCAGGATACAGTCATATGTGAGAATATTAGTAGTATTGTATTAGAAGAGCCAGGATTGAATGGAACCATGATTATTGCCTGCGCAATGGCTTCTGATTGCGCAGAAGCACTTAAGGATTAGAATAAAGCTCAACCAGACTAAGGATAAAATAAGATGGTTCAAAGATGATTTTATTGTAGATGCTTAACTCTTCTTATGCCTTCTGAAAGATTAATCCCTGGGCTACTAGCAATGTCTTCTAAGACATTCTAACACACCCCTAGTTTGGGTAATTATTAATCTAGGTTTGGCGCTTATCCCACATCAACCAATATAATATCTATATCTTCACCCAGTACAAATGATCCTTGCTGGTGTGGAATAATTTAGTTACTTCAGGATCATTTCCTGCTTCCTTGGCATACTACAAGCTTAATGCTTATTAATGTGATAAATATGGGAATTTGATATTATGGAGAATCAAACCAAGCACCTCTGTGCTCAATGTAAAACTAAGGCGGCGCCACGGCGCTTGATGTAAAAGTAGTTTGGCACTTTGGCGCCTAATCCAGTTGCTGGGCGGCGCCGCGGCGCTTGTGTATTTTTAAAGTGCTACAGCGGCAAATCATGTATCATTTAATTGCTGTGGTGACACTTATCATTGGCTAGTTTAAGTCTCAGGTCAACAGGCTACTGCTGATATAATATGAATAGAATTTATACTACCAATTTATGTCATTTGGTAGCTGAAATTCATATCTCCAAGCTCCGTCATAATTAGTATCATTGTATTTTGTACTACTAATTTATGGATTTGGTTGTAGCAATCCCAATCTGTGGGCTCCATCATAATTGGCATCATTGCTTGGTCAAAATTCCCAACAGAGATTATTCTCAAGTTCATTAAACCAGAACTATCAATCACAGATGGAGAAAAAGAATTGACCTTGGAGAACACCAACATGTACCTTACAAAAAATGAGGTCAAACACACAGTAATTACACCTTACCATCCTCAGGCCAATGGCCAAGTTGAGCAATTGAATGGCAACCTAGTACAAGCCCTCACCAAGCTCACGGCTGGGAGACATAAGGACTGGCATAAGCAACTAGCAACTGCACTCCTTGTATGCTGAACACAGGTGAACATATCCACCAGAAAGAGCTCTTTGAGTTTTGTTGTGTTTGGCTCCTGGGGACAACATCCAGGAGGACACTGCGGGAAATCTTTATAACAAAATATTTGAGGGTTGAAGCTAGCCTTGGATTAGCCTTCAGGGCAAAATTAAGGGCACATGCCTTAATTTACTGAAATGCAAGAAGAAGGATTCCTTTTGGCAAAAAGGAATGGAAAAGGCTTGAAGAAAACAAAAGCCAATACAAATGGGGATAACTTGTCTTTATTAGGAGAAATGATTTTACTTAAATAGTAGAAAAGGGTCAATGATCAATCTTTAGGCAGAAAAGAGTGGTAGAGGGGTCATATTGGGTTAAAATCATACCAGGATCATTTGAGGGCAGGTATGGTATTCTGGAATGAGTGGACATTGATGTTGACCCATTTATGGAAGGTGAAGTATTCCAAAGTTAGAAGCAAAACCAACCAAATCTTTGCATATATTAGTATTCAAAGGCCATATTGAAATGGCATTAATGTCACAATTTCCAACAAGGTTGTATATGATACACAACCAAACATCATCCGAGCCCTCACAGGACCAAAGCTGGAAATACCCAACAAAGTCCCTCCTTGTTCAGCACCCCAAGTACTACAAGTCAATAGTGATCAACTTGATAAAGAAGAAAAACATCTACAAAACGCTTTTGTCACCATTTAAGCCAGACACAAAGTAAGGGACAAGGTTGGGTAATGAACACAGACAAAAGCAAGCTACAGCCCAAAAAAGTAGGCCCCACCATCATATTAAAGATAAAAAACAACACTTATCTGGTACAAGGAATTAGCAAGCATAAACAGGACAAGGTCCTACACCACAATTGGTTACAGCAATGTAAGGCCCAAAAGAAGCAACACAAGGCTTCCATACCTGTAACCAAACAGCAACTAGTCCAGTATGGCGCCCGGGACCCTGACAACCTCCCAGACAATATCCCTCCAGATGAGGCTGGCCTTCAGCTGGGGGGGTGTCAAAACAGCAGGGTCAACCCGCCAATAAGGTTCCGACTAAGCAGGTTTGTGACCTGCAATCTGACTTCTGGTGACCCATAGCCAAACAAGGAGGTTGACTCAAATTCCCAGAATTAGCAACATGAAAAAATGATGATCTCACACGGTGGATGATTCAATTTAGCGCTTGAATCATTACCAGGATCAAGCCCCCCTTCATCATTCAACCAAGTGATCAACATAATCATGTTCCTCTAAAGATGATTCAGCACAACCATATAATTCCTATCTCTAAAAAAAAGATAATTATCTAGTCACCAAATATTTTTCTTCTTGTAACTCTGCTAAAACAGCACAGTTACAACAATGCAGATGGCTTCTCCTATAGAAGAGCTTCCTTTAATCACCACTGTATCACTGTATGGATATAGCAAACTGGGGGTTGTATATTTAACCATCTTGGGGCTCACTGATGTATGACTACCAATATGAGTGTGTTGTAACCCTGGGTAACTATCTCTATTTACTTGCTGAAAATGATGCTGGTTATTTACTGGGTCTTCCAGGCCAGAACATTCCCAGTTATTTTAAGCTCTCCTGGTACTGGCCATGGCAACATATGAAATTTCCAGTGGTTGAAATATCAGCTAATAGTTTCTGCAGGCATAGAAAAGCTTTCAGTGTGTTTAATAAGGGCTGGCTTCTTTGTATCTGTTTCTGTGGGGCAAGAAAGCTTCCTGAGAGATTTGAAATAGATGAACCTGAAAAATATGATAATGTGATTGTTTGTTGATGTCAATTGAGGCTAATAATGCTTCAGGTGTTGTGGGTATGCTGGCGGAATCTAATTTTGGGATACTTTCAGATAGTTGTTAGGGATAAGTTGATGAAATCTATCTTAAATGTAAATGAGTATGAAGGTGATATTTGAGTTCTGGGGAATATTGTGGAGATTTAATATATATTTTAGGGGTTATTGGTGTCACAACATCTTTGATTACTCCCTCTTGGGGAATTAACGCCCCAA
>QTSX02007522.1:0-24923 GCA_014839935.2 Entomophthora muscae | reverse complement strand
ATAGTGGGCCTGCTCTGCTATATTACTATACAACTTGATACTTAATTGAGATTGTAACTGGAAGATGGGGTCCTTATTTGGGCTCAATGTCATCTATGCCTCCTAATGTTACACCAGTGCTGGCCAATCTTGGAGCTTTTCACCTGGAATCAGAAACTGAGACTATGGTTACCTCCAAATTTCCAGCGTTTTATTCCAAGGACTCTCTGATCTTGTCACTGGCTATTTATCTGGGACTTCTCTGGTTGGATTTGATCATCTTGTTAAACCCTAGTGTATCTTTTAAAAATCTCACTACACAGTATCTGAAGCTTTGGTGGTGGTTAATCATCAACCCCTTATGGATTTGGACTGTTATTCCGCACCACCTGGAGACATTTTCATATTACCCAGAAATTTCTGTCACACTGAGTGGTCTCCAACAAGAGGAGGGGCTTGGGAAAAAAAGGAAATGATTTTTAAGACCATGGTCAGTGATTCTAACCCCAGGCCCAACTCTTTGGTTAGAGCACTCATTTTACTGAGGTCTCCAAAGGGAGAAATGAATTGAGAAGATCTTGAGAGCTGTCCCTCAGTAGTGAAGAGTGTGATCAGAGCCATATCAGATGAGAAACAAGTACCTGAGAAAAAAGATATTGACCAAGAGATAGAAGTGAAAATTCATCTAGATTGTACAGCACCAAATCTGAGACATGGATTCCAGGAAAGGGTAGAAGATTGCCTGCATAGTGGGGGAGAGACTTAAAGATAGATACCAAAAAAGATGGGTTGTAAGCCAACTGTTTGAAAAAAATTGACCATATTTCTTGTGAAAGTGAGACCAGATAACTGCATAATAAGTAAAAGTTCCAGGGAACCAACCTTGGGCAGCCATCCTGTCAGAAGAGGAGATGGGGTGAGGTGGGAAGGCAGAGCCTACCAGAGAATTGGTGTAAAGTTGTAAGCTCTGGGGAAGATGGTTGTATAATAGTGTCTTTAAGCCAAAATGTTGATATTGGTTAAATATAAAAATGTAGGCAATGTTTGAAGAAGTAGCTAAATTTATGCACTTAATAACTTATAAGAAGTTAAAGAGGGACTAAATCAATTTATTAAACCTAATAATATATAATAAAGCCCTGTTTTAACAATGGAAGAATGATTCAAAAATTCAACCTCAAGGTCAGGAAGTTGTTCATCATTTAAAGGGTGGTTAAAGCTGTTAACTACTAAATTTTGAATTTTTTTTATAAAGACTAATTAAATGGTGATAAAGAAAATCAAAAGGAATAATAATGCTAGAATACTAGATCTGCAAATGAGGAAAGAGAAAAACTGCAAGCAACACAACCTACAAAGTACTTTTTGAAGATGGAAGTCAAGCAATCTTAACTTGAAGTTGAGACTAAAAACTCAATATTTTATTATGTGCTTGTGTTTTGAGGAAAATTGAGGTAAGGAAAGAGTTAATCAATATTTGTTAGCATACTTGGTGATAAAAGATGTCAGTGTAAAGACTTAATAGTTAACTTAAAAAGTTAACTTAAGTAAGGAGAAGGAAAGAGCAAGAACAGGAGACATTGCTGCTTGTTTAGAGCAAGAGCAAAAACAAGAAGCAAGAAAAACCAGTCCAAAGCGTAAACTCTGAAGCTTGTGAATATAAGACCAAAAGTAAGTGGTTCAAACATGAAATTATTAAATTCAGTGTATAGGTCCTGGTTCAAATCCTGTAAAAAATCAAGGTAAGTTTTGGGGAAACCCCAATAACTTAAAATTTAGATTTCTCAAGTTCCAAAGAGTGAATTGAGGAGGTTGAGAATGTGTGACCAAATTAATAAAGTGTTTGCTATGATCAGAATTTTTTTGGAAAGAAGTAAAAATGTTGAAAGTGTGATACTTAATAGTAGCAGAATAAAGGCAAATCCTGAAAATAGATGCCAACTTTAATATTTAGGAGAGATATCACCCTGTTGCAAACAAGTTTCCAGACTTGCCTGCCAATGTATCTTACAATACACAGGGGGCGCTCAATGAGCCACCCCTTGACGTATCTAATGTTATGGATTAATCTGATGGCAATTTTGAATGGCGGGTACTTCATCCTAATTAGAAGCATTGCCAATCTGGCCTGCTGATTCCCGCACGAGTTATTCCTTGGCTTCAAACCTTACATGGAACTTCTCACTATGCCATCCCCTTGTGGCCTTGTGGCTTTCTCCATATAGTATATTAATCACAATATTCTACGATAAACAACATCTTATTCTTGTTATTCCTGTCCTTTCTATTGGACTGTTGTCTTCCCTAACTCAAATACTGAATCCTCTTTGGTTCAGTTGCAACAGTGGTAGCAGCAGTAAGTTCACAGCCTACCTAAAAGAAAAATTCCTCCCAATAAAGGACAGAGTACAGGCTGTATGGCTACTCCCCACCAAGAAACCTTCCTGCCAATTCCCAAAAGGGACATCCCCAACAGGTATGTCCTTTATCAAGATCAACTGGTGCTTACAAGCGTGTATAATTGACTCCGCCTTGGGCAGCACAATGCAAGTGTCACCCTGCCCCAATTGGACTTTTATCAATGCATGCTCAATCTTCAGCTGGAATCCTTTGCAGATGGGGTCAAAGGAGCCAACATTGTTAGTTGGCTCCACTCTCCCAAAACCCGTCTCTGTATATATCAAGTAACTGAGCTCATGTGGGTTGTCACTGCTTCAGGCTGCCTTACGGGGCCTGATGCAGTCTGGTTCACCAACTGAGCCAGTCAAAAAATAGAGATTACATGGGCATCATTCTGAGACACTGCAAAGTCCTGCTACAGTGAAAATTTTTCACTCATTGTGGTGAGGACTCCTCTCCTGGCCATTAAACAGACTGGGTCTGTCCCTGAATATCTTGTCGCCTGGCAGCAAGCTCTTTCTGCCACCCCAAAAGCTGTGACTGATGGGAACACCAAGCTTCTTATCTTGATAGTTAATGGGCTCAAACCCCATATCTGCAAGTGGGTTCCCGTAGGTCACTGAACCTCTATTGATGGCTGCTACAAGGTCATTGTGGAGTCCAATAATCAGGCTTCAATGGTCTTCCACAGATCCAATGACGCACCACCCTAACCTTGTGCAACACCAGGCAGCGTCCACAACCAAGTAGGCCGCTGTCAGCCCCACCAGCAGGGTAATGGGGTTAAGCGTCCCCACGAGGAGGAACTCCAGTTAGCACAAATTGAGGACTAGGGAAAATCCTGGGGGTTGTAGTTACAAGAGATTCTACAACCCCACTTGACCCTCACTCTTAATCCCTCCTAGCAAAAAACCACTGTGATTACAACATGCATGAAGTTGAAGCCCTCACTGTATTCCAGGTCCACAGCAACAACCCCGTGCTTCAAGCAAGCCATTCTTCAAATAAAGTAACTTGCTTGGTCTATCCCTTCTGTTTCTGTGAGAACACCCACAAGCTATTGATAGATAATGGGGCCAATCACACTATGGTTGACCAGGCGTTTACCAACGCTCAACAATTAGACCAAGTGCCAAGCAGGTTCAAGGCAGTACAAGTAGCTGCCTCCCGTAGAGTGGTAATTACCCATGAGACAGTACCCTTCTCCGTGAGAATGGGGAACATCCAGGTTAAGCTCTCTGGGCCAATCATGGCAGGGCTCAGCCACAATGTCATTTCTGGCCTTGACTGGCTTTGTCACAACTGTCCCTACATTGGCTAGGATATGTCTGTATTTACCCTCAATAGAAAGGGGGTGGGTTTTCAGATATATCCTGTCAAAATAAGCAAGTTGCTTCACATACTGTGTTTGTCAGAATAACAGAAACAGGCTCATGCAATTTCAAGGGGGAAATAGAGTTCAATCAATGCTAAGTTGAAGTTATCTGCACTAAACCACCTGCAGCCCTCCCCTTGGCCACTCTGTCTCCACCAGCACTTGTCACGCTCCTTGAGGAATATAATGATGTTTTCAGTGAAACACTGGACCAACTACCCTCTCCCTGAGAGATCCAACATGCTGTGCAACTGCAAGGGTTGCTTCCCAAAGCATTTTCCCTCTATTTCTTAACACCAAAAGAAGATGAGACCCTCTGCCAGCACCTCATAGACACACTCAATAAGGACTTCATTGGCCCCTTGCTCTCACCATATGGGGCTGCTGTCTTCTTTGTAGCCAAGAAGGACGGGTCCCTTTGCTTGGTCATAGACTAATGCACCTTAAATGAGGTGGCCATTAAGAATAAGTACCCCCTGTCAGGAAACCAGGCATAGGTAGAGGCATTGGGCAGCTCAGGATGGGGTTGGGCCAAGCTGGCGGGTAAAGCCCACCATAGAATGGGTGCTAACTTGATAATGTAAGACATGGATCACCCAAGCAAAGACCAGGGTCCAGAGGTAATGACCATGGAATCCACCATTCCTGCCAAAGTGATATAGAGTACTCCAAACAATTGAGTGAACGTGGTTTCTGCAGCAGTGGGGGTCTCCATTGGGTGGTCGGGTTGTGGGGTTAAGGGCAGAGTCATAAGAACAAAGTAGGCAGGCAGATAATTGTACTTGTCTTTGAACAATAAGGGCGGCTCCTCAATCCTCTTTCCTTCACGTCCTATATATTCAGTTTCTCTAGTCCTTGTCAAGGGATCAGCAATGAGGATGGTCTCCAAGCTGTACTCTGCGTAGGCCAGGTTGGGTGGGTATTTGGTAAAATTCACAAGTCCAAAGGGGGCTCCTGGGGGACGGTATAGTGCCTGGGTAGGATCAGCAGGTTGGTCTCCAGAGGCGGCAGTTGCCTGATGGTCTACTTGATTGGAGTTAAGATGGAAGATCACTAAGAATAGGTAAGGTAAGATTTGTTCAAACCAAAGGTTCATAAAACTTTATTATCAAAAATGATAATGTGGTCATCACCACACTGCCAACGTTCTTATACCATGTGATTTTTCTTCTTTGCTTTTTGCAGGCTTCAGGTCCATGGGCAGTTCACCGGTAAGGCATGGATCTTGGCTTAGGATCTGGAGGGCATCAGGTTCTGGTTGGGTACACTCTGGCAAACAGAAGTGGTAATGCTTAATTTTGCTGCTTTGGTTCATCATGTCACCTAGGCGGGCTAATTACATTCCTCTTTCTGAATTGGGGACTGGCAGCAGTTGGTGCTTATTGGCAGGGCTAGTAGTGAACCTCACCCAAGCCACAGCTTCTGCGTAAGTCTGGGCCCTCAGTGGCACTGGTTTGACGGTTCTTGGCTGGACTGGCTTAGGGGAACAAAGTGGAAGTGCTTTGTTTTGCCGCCGTTGTTCACCATGTCACCTGAGTTGGCCAATTACAATACCTTTTCTGGACTAGAGACTGGTAACATTGGGTGTTTGTTGGCAGGGCTAGTAGCAGGTCTTTTCCAAACCTCCTTTAGGAAGACCACATTTCCTGCGTAGGTATGGGTCTCCAGTGGCATCAGTTTGGCGGCAATCTGGCAACCATTTGGGGAATCCTCAGTATTAGGCTGGCGGGTTGCAGGGCAACTTAACAGTTTGAGTCTGTGAATTAACAGAATAGCGGGTCCTGGACTGTCCTGGGGGGTCCAATCCGCCTTCAGGGGACTGGGGTTTGACTCTTGGGTTTTCAATACAAGTATTGAAATGTCATTCATGACATCATCTCCTTCCTTCCTGGGGGTCCCTTCCTCCCTGGCCTTCTTCCCAAGGTATTGTTGGATTTCTAGTTGGGTGTTGGGTAGGTTGCTTAATGGTTCCCAGGTGCTTTCCTCAGGTGGATATCCCTTCCACTTGATGTAGTACTGGAGAGTTTTATAGTGGGTACAGTCTCCATGAACATATTCAACTTTGAATTCTTCAGAGCGTCCTACTTGGATGGGAGGAGGGTCAGACTTGAGTTTCTGGTGGGGGTGGGATTTTCCTTCTTTCTTGAATAGAAGCACACGGTGGAAAATGTTATGTATTTTCCATGAGGGGGTAATTCTAGTTCAAATGCTACTTCACCTACTAGCTTGGTGATTTTGTAGGGGCCACTTATTCTGTGGGCTAACTTCTGGCAGGGGACAGTCAGAGGCACGTTTTGAGAGTCCAAGTAGACTTTGTCCCCTACCTTCAACGGTTTCCAAGGGATCATTTTTTTGTCAGCAAAAGCCTTATAAGTCTGGACTGCACGGGTCAGGTTCTTAAGACAGGTTTGTTGGGTGTCATTTATCTGTTCAATCCAGGTTTGTCCTGACGGGTTTATTTCCTTACTACCAATACTGGGGTCCCAAGATGGATCAAAACCATAATTGGCTTTGAAGGGGGACATTCCGGTAGATGCGTGGTCTTTGATGTCTTAGGCATACTGTGCCATGGATAGCATCTCAGCCCAGTTGTCTTGGTCAGCGTTGGCATGACATCATAGATATTTTTCAAGTATTTGGTTTACTTGTTCAGTCTGGCCATCAGTCTGTGGGTTGTATGAGGTGGATACACAGCTTTTTACCCCTAATTCCTTCATAACTTGAGTCCAATAATTTGAGGTGAATTGAGGGCCTCTATCAGTGATGATTTCTGCCAGAGTGCTGTGTTGGGTTAGGATGCAGTTGTGGAAATATCTAGCTGTCTCTGCAGTGGTGCAGTGGGTAGTGGTAGGAACAAAGTAGGACATCTTAGTAAGCCTATCTACTATGACTAAAATGGCATTGAACAAATTTAAAGGGGGCAGTTCTACAATATAGTCCATTGAAACGGAATGCCAGGGTCCTGTTGGTATGTCTAGTGGTCTTAGCAGGCCTTCAGGTTTGGATCTACGGGTTTTGGTTCTTTCACATGTCTCACAGCCTTTTATATAGGCGGCCATGTCTTTGTCCATTTGGGGCCAAGCATAATTCTTCTTGATTCCTCAGAGTGTCTTGAGTCTGCCAGGGTGGCCGGCCATCTCTGAGTCATGATAATCAATGAGTACTTTTGTCCTTGTTTCACCTTCTGGTACATAGATACAGTTGTGTAATAGCAGGGTGGATCCTTTCAGCAAACATTCTTTCTTGTAGTGGCGGCTCTCTAGGACTGAGGTCAAGTTGTCAACAAGTTCCGCTGAGTATTTTTCTTGTTTCTGCGCCTTAATTATGTCAGGTTTGTAGCCATGATCTTCATGTACATCAATTGGATGCCTAGGCTGGTAGGGTCAAGGAGTACATTGGTGTTGTGGTCCTTGGTTTCTGTAGAGGAAGGGATCAGATCAGCTCTTCTACTCAGGGGTCAGGTACCACATTTACCTTTCTGGGTTTGTAGTTGATGATCAAGGTGTAGTTGGCCAGTTCTAAGGCTCATTGTCAGGAATATTCCTGACATAAACCATATTTTGACTGAGGAAAAATGTTGGAAACAAGTAGTGAAATGCCCAAGAGGAGGGGCAAAATTTGATGGGGAATTTCCCCCACTATCAGGGGAAAAGAAAAATCAAAAATTTGGAAAAAACAGATTTTTATGCAAACCGGAATAATTTAACATCCGGGCAGGCGCCTGCTGCTGCTGCGCAGACGCCTGCTCCCCTCCACCAGCCCCTTGGCAACCAGCCAGCCACCTGCAAGCCTCCTGCTTGCCGCCAGTCCCCCGCCTGCCACCCGTGCACCCAGCTCCTGCCTGCCACCCAGCCGCTAACCCGGGCCCTGCTGGCCACCCGCTTGGCCACCCCTCCCCCAGCGGACCCGCTGCTTGCCCCCAGGCCACCTGCCCGCTCCCCGGGCCCCAGCCAACTGCCAGTTGCCCACCTGGGCCCCAGGGCCCACTCCCCAGTCAACCAAAACCCACCATGACACCCAGCCAATCAGAAAAGTCCCTTGAAATAAGGGAAAATTTTAGAAATAATCCTTGGGCCCAAGTTGGAGCAAATTCATGTTTCAAAAACCAGACCAAATTCTAAAAATATAGAGGAAAAGCCAAAATCAACTTCAGAAGATAAAAATAACATGACCTACAGCCAATGGAACCAGGTGGATGGTAACAATCAGCTAGGCCTAGACTCCAACCAAACTAGCATCCCCAAACCAAAAATAGAAGTGTTTAAAACCAAGGGTTGTCATCAACACCTGACCACCCATCCAGAGGAAATTATTGGTCCCAAGCAGAACTGTCTAAAACCTCAAGAAGTTGCCCAGGAACAAGGGTTTGGCCATCCCTTCAAACACCAATTCCCATGACCAAACTTTTGGGAACTCCAGTCCCCTGTTTTTACTCCCATTTGCAAAACTTTGCAAGTGGGGGCCCACTATAAATAAAGGATCTCCTCTCAGTAATAGCTTGTGCTATTATTGAGACTAATACCCTTAATAAAGTGAAATTTCTAACTTCAACTACAGTTAAAACTTACATATCAAGCCCCTGCCAACCCTCTAACCCAGTGAAGATGAATCACCTCATCTTCACAGCTGTACTCACAGCTTGCCTTGGGATTGGAGGCTACCAACAGAGTTCAAAGTTCTTTGGCCCCTCCACAGAAGGACTAGGTTATGACCCATACTGTCGTGTTCTGAGGCGCGGCACAGATAAACAACGGGGAATCCTAACCTTAGGATTGGATTTCTACTAAGTCTTGGTTAGATGACAGGGAAGACAAATGTGTTTACCTTGCGGCCCTGGATGACTAATCTCTACTAGGCGTGGCTAGAGAGAGGCGCAGAAGTACAGAAGACACAAAGACAAAAATGTGAATAGAACTTAATTTTATTGGTAGAATAGGAAATGTAATATATAGTGGTTAGGAATACCACAAAACACTACCAGGACAGTAGGATCACTTGCCACAAGCATGAGTGGGGCAAGTGAGTTGCGCAGAGTCAGGAAACCAAACAATCATATTTCCTGATGCAGAAGCCAGTTCATTTAGAGGGTCAAAAGCAAAAGCAAGATATTAATCTTTGAAATGGCCCACCAAAGGCAAAATCAAAACATGGTGAATGCTGTTATTCACGACACATACCACGACTCTGGCCAACTTAACTCTTCAAACACTGGACCCTGGCCGCCTCTGGTATCTCCCCATTTGACACTCTCCATAGCCATGTATACATCTGCTTACTACATCCTCACCTACTTTTCCAGGAGCTTCAGATGCTTCAACATGCACACCAAAGTATTCTGTTGACTGATGACAGTGTATCCCATAATCACCGCCTTGACGGGTTTCCAGTTCACCAATTTGCTACCATACATACTCCAAGTGGTGCCCACCATTTCAGGGTATTACAGTATAATAGCACCCCCACTGGGGCTATCCCAGCAAGCCTCAGGAACACTCTGATCAAATACTTGGCCCTCCTGTGTGTGATTTCCCTGGTTGCGCTCATCACTACCTTCTACACCTGCCTTAGATGCTTCCAAACTCTCCAGTCTAGAGGAGATAAGATTCATCCATCAGCAACCTGCCAAGTACAGAATGTGGTCCTAAACCAGCTGTCCAAGGCCACCATCCATTCCAGCAAGAAGCAAGAAATTTTCACCCTGCTCTCCTTCTCCCATACACTATTTGAATCTGAGCCTTTCAAATACACCACTGACATTCAGCAGGTCCTCCATGTGGCTAACTGGCTCACCGGCCAACAACAAGACTGGTTTGCAGCAGTCAATCTCAAGGAGCTCAACTTACACCACGACTTCCATGCCTTCAGTCAGAGAATAATTGACTCTGTCAGCTCTCCTGAAGACATAAACAAAACCCAGCGCAAGTTATACTCCCTCCAGCAAGGAACCTTCTCCACAACCAGTTACACCAAGAAATTCTCCCAGCTTAAGAAGCACTCCAACTGGACAACAACAAAGCCTGTTACCTCTACTACACAGGTCTATCTCCCCAAGTTCAGGAGTTCCTGCTCCACCACAAACTTCCTGACACCTATGAGGAAGTAATCAAAGAAGTGCAAACTTGGGGAGGTTGCTGTGAGGATACCCTGACCAAACAGCTTACCCAGGTGGCCGCCATCCAGGTACTCCCTCCTAAAGCCAACAACAAGTAGAAACCCCTGCGTCCAGGAATGGTGCCCAAACCAGGCAGAGGATTTATGCTCTCCAGCAAAGAGAAGGCCCGTCAAGTAGCCCAGGGGCTTTGCATGTACTGTGGCCTGGCAGGGCACACGGTCATGAATTGCCCTACAGCCCGCCCAAACCCCTTTAAACCCCCCTCAAACCCCCAACCATTGATGGTGGTTGACAAGGAAGGTGATAAAGAAAATACTTCTCTCTACTCCATAGTCCCCATAACAATTTCCTACATAAATGAAGATTCCCAAACTACAGCATTGTTAGACACAGGAGCCATGGGGAATTTTATTGATCTTCTCCTTCTCAAATCCCTAGGCCTGCAAAACTAACCAGGGAGGACAGCTTGACTAGCTAATGGAAGCACCCCCTGGTATACAGGGTCATTCAACCCACAACAGTAGAAATTGGCAGGATATCTTTTGAGCTCAACTTCTCAGCCTTGAAGGACCTGTCTTCCCCCGTCATATTGGGAATGCCTTGGTGGGAGCAAGCAAAGTGCAATATTGACTGGGACACCCACCAAGTCAACATCTCCAGCAATGGGAAATCTGGTAACGTGACCCTGGGACAAACCACCGCTTCATCTCTAAATGTGGTAGAGATCTTTTCCACTATGGAGAGCCTCCTTGCGCAATATGGGGACGTTTTCAGCAAAGCCCCCCTGAAAACCCTCCCTGAGCAAAGGCCAGCAACCTCCGCATTGATCTCATGCCTGGCAAAACACCCAAGTGGGGAAAGGTCTACCCTACCACACACGCCCAGGGTATTGTATTGAAGGATTACATCTCAGAACTAGTTGTCAAGGGCCATATAAGACGTTCTCAGTCCTTGTGCTCCTCCCCAATTTTCTTTGTCAAGAAAAGCAATGGGGGACTACAACTATGCGTAGACTACAGCCCACTCAACGCCATCACAGTGAAGGACCGCTATCTAGTTCCCTCCACAGGGCAACTGACAGATTGCCTGACAGGAGCCTACATCTTTTCCAAACTTGACCTCCACACTGCCTACAATCAGGTCCAAATTGCGGAAGGCAATGAATGGAAAACAGCAGTCCACACACAGTTTGGATTATATGAGTACTTGGTCATGTCATTTGGCCTGTAAAACGCCCCTTCAGCCTTCCAGGCCCTCATGAATGAGATCTTGTTTGAACTACTGGACGTATGTGTGGTGGTATACCTGGATGGGATCCTAGTTTACTCAAAGGACAAAACCTCCCATCTCCAGGACCTTGAGAAGGTCCTATCTAGACTAAAAAAGGCTAAACTCTACTGCAAGAAGGAGAAGTTTGAGTTCCTGAAACCCAAGGTGGAGTTCTTAGGCTATGCCATTTGAAAGGGTGGTTTTGCAATTGATCCATCCAAGGTTGCTGCAGTACTGGACTGGCCCATCCTGAACTCCAGGACCAAACTTAGGGGATTCTTGGGGTTGGCAAATTTCTGCAGGAAGTTTATCAAAGATTTTGCAAATATAGCCCACCCACTCACCACACTCACAGCTAAGAGTGTACCCTTTGAATGGTCGGACGCCGCCCAAAAGGCCTTTGAGACCCTTAAGATAGCCTTCACCTTGTCCCCAGTATTGAGAAGACCAGACCCTGAGCTCCAATTTTTTTGGAGACTGATGTTTCCAACTTTGCATTAGGGGCTGTCCTACTTCAGGAAGGGGAGCCTGGAGTATACCACCCTGTGACATACTTCTCCAAGAAACTGCTGGACTGGGAACAGAACTAGCCGTCTACAAAAAGGAACTCATGGCAATTGTAAAGGCTTTTTAACATTGGCAGAGATACCTGGAAGGAGCCAAACATACTGTCATTGTTTGCAAAGATCACAGGAACCTTTTATACTTCACATAAAACAGGAAGATCTGCCAGCATTTGGCTAGGTGGGCCTTGGACTTGTCCTCATATGATTTCAAGATAAGCTACATCCTGGGCCACACCAACAAGGCTCCTGACGCCCTGAGTCAAAGGGAAGATCTCAATGATGGAAACAACTCATACAGCCACTTCAACACTTGCCCAATTCTTAGACCCAAACAGTTCCTGCTCACGGTTCTGGGCATCTCCCAACCTACCACCACCTTGGAAGATCAGATCAAGGCAGCCCAGAAGGATTCACCCATGATCCAAGGGATAGTGACCAAGATGACCTCTGACAAAACAAACCACAGCTACAAACTAAGACAGGGTCTACTCTTTAGACACAACATGCTAGTGGTCAACCCAGGAGCTATCCAGGACCAAGTACTTAGTAAAATCCACAATTCTCCCTTGGGAAGACACAGTGGGGTAAAGAAAACTATGGAAAGGCTCCGCTTGAACTACTGGTGGCCCTACATGTTTCCCCAGGTGAAGGATTACATTGGTCAATGTGTGTCCTGCATGAGAAACAAACACTCTACGCAGAAACCTCACGGCCTCCTCCAACCTCTCCATATCCCCTCAATGCCCTGGGAATCAATCTCCATGGATTTCATCACCAACCTTCCCCCAAGCAAGGGCTTCACTGGGATCTTGGTGTTTGTAGATTGACTCACCAAAGCAGCAGAGTTTGTTGCCTGCTCCAGCAGGATGACAGCAACAGCCACTGACCATCTTGTTCCTTGAGCACATCTACAGACACCACACCCTACCAAAGGACATTGTTTCAGACAGAGGAACACAATTCACCTCCAAGTTCTGGGGTGAAATCATGAGACAACTACAGATAAAGCTGAACATGTCAACTGCCTTCCACCCCCAGACTGACAGACAGACAGAGCAGATCAACCTAATCTTGGAGACATACCTTTGCGCCTATGTCAACGCCAAACAAGACAACTGGTCAGAGTTGTTACCCTTAGCCCAGTTCAGCTATAATAGTTCCTACCACTCAGGGACTAAGATGACTCCCTTTAAGGCCAATTACGGCTACTCTCCACAAGGAATCCCAACCTCAGGCCAACCAGGAACCGTTCCTCAAGCCAACAATTACTTCCAGACCCTCCAAGACACCCAGGAGGAGTTACAGAGTAACCTACACTTGGTCCAACAACAATACAAGGTTCAAGCAGACAAACACCAAAGACCGACACCTGAGTTTCCAGTGGGGTCCAATGTATACCTGGACACCAAGAACCTCAAGCTTAACCAGGTGGGACGCAAGCTTGGACCAAGACGCATTGGCCCTCTCCGGGTACTTCAGAAGGTATCAGCCACCGCCTACAAGATTCAACTCCTGGCCCACTCCAGTGCACACAGTGTATTCCACGTCTCCAGGCTAACAGTCAAGCGCGGTCCTCCCCCAACACACCAGACTGAAGGCTCTAGACCACCACCCAAAGTTCTACAACACACACCAGAGTGGGAAGTAGATGCAGTGATGGGATACCAAAAAGTTTGCAACAAGATCCAGTACCTTTTCTCCTGGTTAGGATACTCACCAGAGTCTAACTCTTGGGATCTGGAGTCCAACCTCATCAACGCTCTCAAAAAGATTGCTCAGTACCATCAGGAGAAGGACACTCTAGAGGGGGAAGGAAAGGCAAATGTCAGGAATATTCCTGACATAAACCAGATTTTGACTGAGGAAAATTTTTGGAAACAAGTAGAGAAATGCCCAAGAGGAGAGGCAAAATTTGATAGGGAATTTCTCCCACTATCAGGGGAAAAGAAAAATCAAAATTTGGAAAAAACAGATTTTTATGGAAACCAGAATAATTTAACATCCGGACAGGCGCTTGCCGCCGCCGCGCAGACGCCCGCCCCCTCTGCCAACCCCCTGGCACCCAGCCAGCCACCTGCAAGCCACCCGTGAGCCTCTTTTCCAGCCATCTGCCCGCCCAGCGGGCTCCTGCTGCCCAGCCAGCCACCCGCAAGTCACCTGCCAGATACCTGCCTGCCCAGGCTGGCACCAGTGGGCCCGCCGCCAGTCCCCAGCCTGCTCACCAACCCCCCACCAGCCTCTCACCTTCCAGCCAGGCTCCTGCCTGCCACCTGCGCACCCACCCCTCCCCCAGCAGACCCGCTGCTTGCCCCCAGGCCACCTGCCCGCTCCCCGGGCCCCAGCCAACTGCCAGTTGCCCACCTGGGCCCTAGGGCCCACTCCCCAGCCAACCAAAACCCACCATGACACTCAGCCAATCAGAAAAGTCCTTTAAACAAGGGAAAATTTTAGGAATAATTCTTGGGTTAAGGAAGAAGGACAAATCCAAATTTCAAAAACCAGACCAAATTCTAAAAATATAGAGGAAAAGCCAAAATCAACTTCAGAAGATAAAAATAACATGACCTACAGCCAATGGAACCAGGTGGATGGTAACAATCAGCTAGGCCTAGACTCCAACCAAACTAGCATCCCCAAACCAAAAATAGAAGTGTTTAAAACCAAGGGTTGTCATCAACACCTGACCACCCATCCAGAGGAAATTATTGGTCCCAAGCAGAACTGTCTAAAACCTCAAGAAATTGCCCAGGAACAAGGGTTTGGCCATCCCTTCAAACACCAATTCCCATGATCAAACTTTTGGGAACTCCAGTCCCCTGTTTTTACTCCCATTTGCAAAACTTTGCAAGTGGGGGCCCACTATAAATAAAGGGTCTCTTCTCAGTAATAGCTTGTGCTATTATTGAGACTAATACCCTCAATAAAGTGAAATTTTCAACTTCAAATACAGTTAAAACTTACAGATCAAGCCCTTGCCAACCCTCCAACCCAGTGAAGATGAATCACCTCATATTCACAGCTGTACTCACAGCTAGCCTTGGGATTGGAGGCTACCAACAGAGTTCAGAGTTCTTTGGCCCCTCCACAGAAGGACTAGGTTATGACCCATACCACAACCCTGGCCAACTTAACTCTTCAAACACTGGACCCTGGCCGCCTCTGGTATCTCCCCATTTGACACTCTTCATAGCCATGTATATGTCTGCTTACTACATCATACCCACTTTGCCAGGAGCTTCAGACGCTTCAACATACACACCAAGGTATTATGTTGGCTTGCAACAGTGTATCCCATAATCATTGCCTTGATGGGCTTCAAGTTCACAAATTTGCTACCATACATACTCCAAGTGGTGCCCACCATTTCAGGGTATTACACCCATATGGCCTGCCTTTGTTTCAGCTGTCTGGGTTTGAAGAAGTAAACCATGTTCTTGTGGCCAGTTATAATCTTTACTGGAAACTTGGCACCACATAAGTACCAGCGCCAATGTTTCAAGGTCTTCATTATAGCAAGCATCTCCTTGTTGTAGATTGGGTAGTTTCCTTTGGCATGCAGCATCTTTTTGGAGTAATATGCTACAGGATGTAGCATACCATCCCCTCCTTCCTGAAGAAGGACCCCACCCACCACAAATTTGGACGCGTCGGTTTCTGGAACAAATGGCTTGGATGGGTTGGGCATGGCCAGGATGGGGGCAGAGGTGAAGGCAAGTTTCAGGGTCTCAAAGGCGGTGGTGCATTCCAGAGTCAAGACAAAGGTGACCTTATCAGAGTAAAGGCGGGTCACAGGTAATGTAATTTGAGAATTTTTTTGGATGAAATCCCTGCAATAATTTGCCAGGCCCAAAAAACTTCTCACATCTTTCCTGCATTTGGGCATTGGCCAAGACGTTATTGCTTCTACTTTTCCTGTGCCATTACAAAACAGCCAGTCTTCACTACGTATCCCAGGAATTCAAACTCAGACTGAAAGAATTCACATTTCTTAAGCTTGGCGTGTAAGTTTGCTTGGGAGAGTTTTTTGAGTATAAGGTCCAGGTGGTGCAGGTGTTCCTTGTGAGTCTTACTGTAGATGAGGATGTTGTCTAAGTACACAACACAAAAGTGGTCAAGATATTCCCCTAGGACAGTGTTGCTCATCCTTTGGAAAGTGCTGGGGGCGTTGCATAGGCCAAATGGCATCACTAGGTATTTGTACAACCCATATCTGGTTTTGAAAGCCGTCTTGTATTTGTCCCCCTCCTTGATTCTGATCTGGTTGAAGGCGTCTCTCAGGTCAATTTTTGAGTACACCTGGGCTCCAGTTAGTACATTGCAAATGTTGTCAGTGTTTGGGATGGAATAGCAGTTCTTCACAGTAATATCATTCAGCTTCTGGTAGTTCACGCAGGGACACATTCTGCCATCTTTCTTCCCTACAAATAGCATGGGTAACAAGCAGGGGGCCTTTGACACTTGGATGAAGCCATTTTTTATCATATTCTCCAGGCAAGCTTTCAAGGCCGCTTGCTCACGGTGATTGCAGCTATAGATAGGGCCTTGATGTGGTTGGGTACCTAGTAGCAGATTTATATCATGGTTTTAGATTGAGTGGCTGGGTAGTTTTGTGGCCTCTTCTTTACAAAAAATATATGGCCCCATTTCTGCAAGGCGGTGGGTAGTGTCCCAACTCTGAGTTCCATCTTTATGGTTAAGAGTATGTTGTTTGGTGCTCCGCCATGGCTTATACATAATGGAACAATATCACAAGACTCAGGTTGTCCCAATTGGCAGTCTGCTCACAATAGTTTATAATCCGGACATGTCTGTTGGACAATGAGTTTCCCAGTACTAGAGGATGTGGCAATACCGGCAAGAGGATTAAAGGGGTTGGATACACGTTCTGTCCAATTTTCAAAGGAAGTTCCTTTTCACATTTGTAGCCAGTGTTCATAGAACTGTTTCTAATGGTTAATTGTAGGCTGCGCTCTGAAGCTGTTAAGCCTAGTTCCTTTGTCAGGTTGGTGTCAATGAAGCTTTCATCAGCTCCCGTGTAAATAAAGGCCTTAATCTGGCGCTTGATCCCCACACGGTCTATGGTCACTTGGATGAATTTGTAAGATTGTGCAGAGGTGTTTATTTGTGCCAAAGATATAGGAGGTGTATTCTTCTTAGGGCATGATCTGGTTAGGTTCTGGCCTCATGGCAGTAGAAACACAACCCATGTCAGGGACCCACTCTTGGGCGGCTGGCCCGCCGGTTTTGGAGGTAATTTGGGCCAGGTTTTTTGCGGGCGGGCCCACCACAAGAGAAGGGCTAACTTTAAGAGGTAAGAAGCAGACTTTTCTAACCAAGACCACAGGCTGGCGGCCGGTAAAATGGTGTCCACCACCCCAGTGAGGATGATGTACACTATACTGAAAAGCTTGCTGGTATGGTTGGTTGGCAGGTCGGGGGAAGAGGCTGGCATTGGTTTTGGTGTTACAGGTGGTTCCATATAAACGTTGTAGGCCAGGAGGTAGTTGAATTTTCCTCTAAATAACTTGGGGGTAGAGAATACCCACAGGCCTTGGCAGTTGTATCAGATGGCGGATTGGATGCGGGCTAATAGGTCAAGTTCAATGATTTTCTCAGGTGTGTAATCCTTATATTCAGGCTTTAATGGGTAATCAGTAAAATGAACGGGCCCAAAGAGAGCACCAGGTGGACAGAAAACTGCAGGCAAAGGGGCAGGAGGGCTGGGGGATCTCAAACTTAACTTATAGACGGCAAATAAAAAATATGGTAATAGCTGTATGAGCCAAAGTAACATAACCTTTATTCAAAAATGGAAATAAGTTTGGAGCATGGGTCCTTTGGTCTATATAGTACCCCACCTCCAAACTTAACATTTTCCATGGGGGGTTCACCAGGGCATTGGGGAAAGCTGGGCTGGGGGAATTAGGTACTCAGGTCTGAAGGCAGCAAAATGGCACTCAGCCTGGGAGTTCTTTCATTGGTCAAAAATCTTGATTTGGCTACCTGATTATCTTGCTTTAGTGTTTTGGTCATGGGGCCTGGCCGCGGGCCTGTGCCTCTTTCCTGGGTTGGCTCCTGATTGGTTACTTGAGAGGACTTCAAACTCATGAAGTTTACATAGGCACTATCTCTGCCTTCATTAGGCAATTTGAGAGGCTCCTCTTTGGGTGCCACTATGATTGGGCTGGTGTTGGTATTCTGGCTTTGGGAATTCACAGGAGCCTCAGCTTGCAGAGGTTCAATCCCCAAAAAACATGGGCGGCCCAGCAGTCCATAGGCCCGGCGGCCCGTAGGGGTCCAGGGCCGGGGTTCAAATCCCGCTCCCGCGCCTGGGTTTCCAGAGGGGAAGAATTGTCAATCTTGACAACCCATCTCAATAGTGGTGTTGTAACTTGTCAGGGGATATTCCTGGTTAATTGGGCATCATGGCCCTGCCGGCTTGGACAGGGTACAAGTTCTATTCTTCTTGGTTTAGACTCAGGCCTTTGCATAGGATTAGTAGTTCCTCCAGGCTCAGTGTAGACGGTTGGTGCTTCAACAGGTCTTTCATGGCTGAATTAACTCCCTTTCTGAAGATAATGGCGGCTAATTCATCTTCAAGTTGGGTGTGTGTCTTAAGTTTAAGGAACTCATTGATATAGTCTTGAATAGGGTGATTTGCTTGAAAGATCTCTAACAGAGAGTTCAGCGCATAGTATCTGGTGTCTTGGTCATTGCCAGTGCTCATGAGTTTGGCCTCAAATCTTGAATAGTCAAGGCAAAATTCAACATCTTCAGTGGAGGCTTTCCCAAACCAATCCAGTGCGTCTCCTGATAACATGGCAGCCACCCCCAAGACTTTCTTGGTATCACTGGGGTAGGTGTTAGTGTTGGTTTAGAAGTGAAGGTGGAGGACAGGCATGGCTTGGCAAGCTTCTTCTAAGATGAGTTTGCCCATCTGGGGCATATCCACCTTGGTTGTGGTCTGTTTCACTATCAAATTTTGCACTTGTGATATGGCTGGGTTCTGGGGTTCTGCACCAGGTGCAGGGTCTTTTAATTCTTTTGCAGGTTAGTTCTTCATCCATGAGAGTATCAAGGAGGTAATTGCCTTATGGGTGTAATAAGTGATTATCACAAAAAAGCATACAAGTTGCCCCAAGTGTTAACAACTTCTTGGGGCCCAGGTTACCGTGTTTGTAGAAGATTGTCATAATGTCAGGAAGCCAGGCATAGGTAGAGGCATTGGGTGGCTTGGGATTGGTCTGGACCAAGCTGGTGGGTAAAGCCCACCATAGAATGAGTGCTAACTTGATAATGTAAGACATGGATTGCCCAAGTAAGGACCAGGGTCCAGAGGTAATGACCATGGAATCCACCAATCCTGTCAAAGTGATATAGAGTACTCCAAACAGCTGGGTGGACGTGGTCTCTGCAGCAGTGGGAGTCTCAATTGGGAGGTTGGGTTGTGGGATTAAGGGCGGAGTCATGGGAACAAAGTAGGTAGGCAGATAGTGTACTTGTCTTTGAACAACCTTGGCAGCCTTTTGTACCACTTTCCTTCACGTCCTATGTATTCAGTTTCTAAAGTCCTGGCCAAGGGGTCAGCAATGAGGATGGCCTCTAAGCTGTACTCTGTGTAGGCTGGGTTGGGTGGGTATTTGGTAAAATGCACAGGTCTAAAGGGAGCTCCTGGGGGACGGTATAGTGCCTGGGTAGGATCAGCAGGTTGGTCTTCAGAGGCGGCAGTTGCCTGATGGTCTACTTGAATAGAGTAAGATGGAAGATCACTAAAATTAGGTAAGATTTTTTCAAACCAAAGGTTCATAACACTTTATTATCAAAAATGACAATATGGTCATCACCATACCACCAGGGCTTTTAAACCATGTGATTTTGCTTCTTTGCTTTTTGCAGGCTTCAGGTCCATGGGCGGTTCACCAGTAAGGCATGGATCTTGGCTTAGGGTCTGGAGAGCATCAGGTGCTGGTTGGGTACACTCTGGCAAACAGAAGTGATAATGCTTAATTTTGCTGCTTTGGTTCATCATGTCACCTGGGCGGGCTAATTACATTCCTCTTTCTGGATTGGGGACTGGCAGCAGTTGGTGCTTATTGGCAGGGCTAGTAGTGGACCTCACCCAAGCCACAGCTTCTGCGTAAGTCTGGGCCCTCAGTGGCACTGGTTTGACGGTTCTTGGCTGGACTGGCTCTGGGGAACAAAGTGGAAGTGCTTTGTTTTGCCGCCGTTGTTCACCATGTCACCTGAGTTGGCCAGTTACAATACCTTTTCTGGACTGGAGACTGGCAACATTGGGTGTTTGTTGGCAGGGCTAGTAGCAGGTCTTTTCCAAACCTCCTTTAGGAAGACCACATTTCCTGCGTAGGTATGGGTCTCCAGTGGCATCAGTTTGGCGGCAATCTGGCAACCATTTGGGGAATCCTCAGTATTAGGCCGGTAGGTTGCAAGGCAACTTAACAATTCAAGTCTGTGACTTAACAGATTGGCGGGTCCTGGACTGTCCTGGGGGGTCCAATCTGCCTTCAGGGGACTGGGGTTTGACTCTTGGGTTTTCAATACAAGTATTGAAATGTCATTCATGACACCCCCTGCTGTTGATTGACAACCTGTTTGACACACCTGCGGGTGCAAAGGTCTTTAGCAAGATCAATCTCACTCCATGATAAAAACAAGTCCGCATTGCGCCAGGGGATGAGGCAAAAACTGCCTTCCGTACACACTATAGGTTGTTCAAGTGTCAGGTCATGAACTTGGGGATGACCAACACTCCTTCCACCTTTGCCATGTTAATGAACAAAATTTTTTTAGGAATTGATTGGGAAATGTGTTGTTGTGTACCTTGACAACATTATTGTCTTCAGTCAAGATCAAATCACGCACCTCCAACACCTCTGTGCTGTCCTTGACACCCTTCAGAAAACCCAGTTGAAGGCTAAGCCTTACAGAAGCAAATTCCTCAAGTTAGAGCTCCTGTTTCTTGGGCACACCATCTCTTCCCAAGGAATAAAGCCCAACCCCACCAAAATCAAGGCAATCACAAGTATGCCACCTCTCATCAATGTTGGCCAGGTGTGTACATTTTTGGGCATGGTTGTCTTTATGCGCAAGTTTATTCACAATTGCAAGGAAAAAATTGCACCCCTCACTGAGCTCCTGAACACTAAACAGCGCTTTCATTGGATCTTCTTCAGAGATCAAGCCTTTAAGACATTAAAACAAAGACTTACAACTGTGCCTGTATTGCAATTCCCCAATTGAAACTGCCAATAAAAACTCAAGACTGATGCCTCAGAAAGAGCCATAAGGGGTGTGTTACGGGTGGAAAATGACAAGGGTTTCTTCCTCCCCATGACATATAAATCCAGGAAGCTCACTGACTCAGAGAAAGTTACCCAATACATGATGAAGAATTAGCGGCAATTTTGCACTGCATTGAGAAATGGTGCTGTTACCTGGAAGGAGCCACCTTTCCACCCCGCGTCCTGACAGACTACAAGTTGCTCCAGTACTTCAACAAGCAGTCCCACTTGACACGCTGCTAAGCAGGCTGGGTTGAGTGTATATCCTCCTACCAGTTGCACATCAAATACAAGCCTAGGAAGGAGCTTGTCACGGCAGACACCCTCTCAAGGCTCTACATAGTGTCTATCACCAGAGACAATGACTTGGACCCAGATTGACCAATGCTTTACCTCTATCCTAAGCAACCTGTTACAAAGGCCTTAATTTGGTAACCATCTCCAAGCTAAAGAACAATGAAAGTCAGTTCTCCACCAATGTTGGCAATGTCTGCCACCAGGCGGAGACAGGTGAGAAGATGCCCTGTATTCCCACCACACAACGGGGCAACACCATACTACACTACCACTGTACCTTGGGTCATATCATAGGACGTAACCTCTTCAAAATCATGAACTGTAAGGTTTGGTGGCTGAGTATGTGCCAATACATCTTGGATCTCCTCTAAACATATATGTTGTGCAAAAAGAACATGTCTAAACCTGCACCCCCAAGTCTGTCCTGCCTATTGAGACCATGGAACCCTTCAAGCAGTGGGCTCTCAACATTGTTGGACCTCTCCCTGAAGACAGACTGAGGAAGAAGTACATCATCACAGCCATTGACTTCTTCACTTATTGGCCAGTAGCATGGGCAACCACTAATTACACTGCCATTATCACCACCCGCTTCATTGGCAAGGAAACTGTGGCCTGCTTTGGGCGACCCAAACACCTCATTACAGATGGTGGTCCTGAGCTTGTTGGGCATTTCATGAAGGCATACTGCACCAATAATGCCCTTCAATAAATAGTAACAACTCCCTACCATCCGCAAGCCAATGGAGGTGTAGAGCAATTGAATGGTTCACTGGTCCAACTGATTGCCAAACTCTCACAGGAGCATCCTAATACTGCATGGACTTTACACTTGCCCACTGTCCTACTCATCTTACAAGTGAGGATCAGCAGGGGCACCGGTTTCAGTCCCAGCACCCTGGCCTTTGGGGCGCCTGACAGCCTGGCAGGGGTGGAACAAAGGAAACTACAATCCAAAGCTCCTGGTAAACCTCCCTTGTTGACTACCCCCTCCCTGAGTCAGTGGTGTGCCAAGGCTTGAGACATTGAACACAAGCAAATTGAGGGAGGGACAAAACGCCTGGAGGCCAGATACGCTGTAGGTGACCCCATCTACGCCCTCAACCCCAATTCTGCCAAACTAGAACCAAACCACCTGGGACCCTTCAAGATAGCCGTGGTCTATGACAACCACAGCTACCAACTTGAAGATGCCCAAGGAAACACCAAGAAGCTTCACCACAATTGCTTGCACCCCTGAAGTGCCATCCCCACACAAAGGTTGTTTGTGCAGACCTTTTCAGATCTTCTGCAGGCTCTGATCCTGGTGTCTGACAACAAGCAGGGGTGTGTTGCAACCAAGTTTCCAGAGTTTCCTGCCAATTTATCTTACAATACACAGGGGGCGCTTGATGAGCTGCCCCTTGATGTGTCTAACAAAATGAACCAATCTGGTGGCATTGTTTAACTGTGGGCACTTTCTCCTAATTAGGAGTGCTACCAATTTGACCTGCTAATCCCCGCACAAGTTATTCCTTGGCTTTAAACCCTACATGGAACATGCCACCGCCCCCCCTTTTGGACTGGTGGCTTTCCTCATATAGTATATTAATCAAAGTATTCTACAATAAACAACATCTTATTCTTGTTATTACTGTCCTTTCTATTGGACTATTGCCTTCCCCAACTCAAATGCTGAATCCTCATTAGTTCAGTTGCAACAAACCCAACCAAGACTAAGGTTCAGCATAAGGAATAATAGTGTCAATTAACTCAGAGATATTAATATAAACTATTCAAATAGCTTGTTGGTATTGTCTGTAGGGAGGTCAGGTGCAGACAGATATGTGGTCTTTGGTGTGTGGGAATGTCTATGTTGATTTGATAGGCAACAATAAAATTGTGCTTATCCTTGAATAATTTAGGCTCAGTAACATGCCTGTCACAAGTGATAAATTCCTGTTGAAAATGTATGTGATAGAACCCCAGCTACAGGATTCAACCCCCAAAACCCTACAGGCTGCCAGTCTGCAGGCCAAGATGCCTGGTTGTCTAGTCATCTGCAGTTCCTGGGCTCAAACCAGAGTTGAATTTGACTTCAGAGAAACTCCTGGAACCTATCAGCCTAGGGTTACTTATGCCAATGCCTTGCCAGCAAAAGGGTCCTGTTAGTCCTGCCAATGAGAGTGCAGGCCCGGCCAAGAATCCTGAGATAACTGGGGCCACCTCTGGTAAATAATTGAAGAAGCTTCCTGTAGAATGCAGGCCCCCTAAGGATGAACAATCCTGCATCTCAAAAGGGAATTTCAAATTCTCCCATTCCAATCCAGCCAATGAGAGATCCTCCGGGCAGGACACCACCAGTGATTTTCAAACCATGGAAGAGAGTATCCCCTGGCCCAGAAGGGTTTGCAAAAGTTTTTGCAATAGAAGATGGACATACTTATACCCTGGGCTTCCAGGAAGTTGCCCACTGCCATTCTTGCAATAAAGTGATATGAACCTTTGGTTCAACCTGTTTACCCTGTATTTGATTTTAGAGTTATTCCATTTGAAGTCTACCTCCTGCCGCTAAGTGTCCCATACTCACTCAACCCCAAGAAACCGTGAACCAACTGCCTGAACTATATCACCCACCAGGAGCTCCCTTTGGCCTGGTACATTTCACCAAATACCCCCCAACTTGGCATATTTGGAATTCACTTTAGAGGAAATCCTGATCTACAACCCCAAAGTCATGACCAGAGAGATTGAAACCATCATCTAAGAAGGAACTAGGGTCACTATAAATCCTCTGTTGTTTTGAGAAAAGTACAACTACTTGCCTGCCTACCTAGTTCCTATGACACCACCTCTCACCCCTGCGCCCAACTGCCCACAGGAATCAGTTGCAACCAATGAATCTACCTCCACTCAAATATTTGGGGTGATGTATATTGCCCTTACCAGGGTTATTGATTCAATCCTGCCTGCCAGCAGACTCTGGGCGCTCCTGGGAAAATCATTATCTTATATTGTAAAGTTAGCTCCAATCTTGTGGCAGGCCTTCCCCAGGCCTGCGCTGCTGCCAGTTCTCAAGAGCCCCCTGCAGGCTCGATCCCTGATAATGCCAAATACTTTTGAAATCAAAACAGGATAACTCTTTGGTAAGGAATAAGGGGTCAGATAGCAATATGATTTATGTTGTATAGTAATTGAATTCATGCTTTAAAGAATACTCTAGGAAATGAACGGGCCCATAAGGTGCTTCAGGTGGACAAAAGGCTGTGGGTGGAGGAAGTGCTGGGTGGGTTGTCTAGGGATCAACCAGACAATAGAGAGTGGTGTTAAAATAGTAGATAGCAAGAATATACTATGAAAACAATTGTGAGAACCAATGGTTCATAACACATTTTAATTCAGAAGGGTGATAAAGCCAAGTGTGATGATCCACATAAGAAGCTGCTCTGCAGGCATGTTCTGATGCTTTCCAAGAAGAGAATCATTACCTGAAAGAGGTAGATGTTTGTTTTTTATCTGTAGTGGCTGGAGCTTTGCTCAACCAAGATGGTTGAGGTTTGGTTTTTACCTTGAGGTATTATTAAAGTGGCTCCTTGCTAGTGCTTTGGAAGGACATAATTTTTTTGTCCCCAGGGATGGTTATAACA
>QTSX02007521.1:0-25217 GCA_014839935.2 Entomophthora muscae | reverse complement strand
ATTAAGCACCCAACACAATATTTTTAAATTTCATGCTTCAGATACTGTGTCTTATTTTAGATACCTTGATACTGTAAATTCAGAACCTGAACGGAAAACTGCGGGATTGTCAAATCATTGGTCCAAATTTCAAATCACTTTTGTGGGATAGCCTTTTTTAATTAAATTGATTTTTTGAGTATTTATTTGAATTTTTAAAAATGCGGGAACTCATAGACACTTTTTGCAAGTTCAAGTCAAACTGCATATTTCCAATGGACAAAATGAATTAACTGGAATCAGAATTGAAGCGTTCAAATCCATCAACCATTTCCATTAAGTTTACTATGTTTTTTGGAATTGCGGGATTGTCAAATTCAAGAATTAAATTCCAAACTGCTTTTGGATCCACTAGTAAACTCAAATAATAATTGCGGGAACTGGAATCCAAATTGAATGTACAGTAAGTAACTAGGACAAATCAACCCAAATCATCGGCTCCACTCTGGATTAAATCAAATGAAAAATCGAATCTAAACACCCATGTTTAGACATGAAATTAAGTGAAATGAAAAATTATCTAAACTGGAAATGATGTAATATTCTGCACTTTAAATCACTAATATAGCAACCATAAACCCATATAATGATTTATGGCTACTCTCCTGATGACGCAGAAATTTTTTTAAAGTTTTGGCCCCCAGCGTAGCCAGGGCCAACAAAACTTACTTTCAAGGAAGAAAGGAGAGGGGGAAAGATAAATCATTAGTTTACTAACTATGTATTCATGTATTGCTACTAAGGATACTTGATTACAGTAGATTTCAGAAGACGCTAATAATAAGTAGAATTATATATTACAATCTATCTTATCACATTGTCTTTCCTTTGGTATGTTGATAATGTGATAATATAGATTGTAATATATAATTGTACTTTATCATTAGCGTCTTCTGAAATCTACTGTAATCAAGCATCTAAATTTTAGCCGTCCTAAAATGGAATAGGGTGATTTTTGAGAATCCCTATGATTCTTAAAAGAATTAGCACAAATCCACTCTATATCCTTTAGCATCCTTTTTGAGACACCAATAAATTATATTTATTTCAAATTCCTTGCAATTATGATTTGAAACTTGGATCTTGGATTTGACAATCCCGCAATTTCAGATTTGTTAATTTTTACATGATGTCCATGATTCAATTGAAATACATGAAATCTCAAATTGTACATAAGAATACCACATTTCTGATTCATGTATTCCGCATTTGTTTGCTGAGTTTTGTCTTTTGTTAGTTGAGTTATCTGCTCAAGAGATTCAAAATTTGCCAATTTAAATAAACCAAAAAAATCAAAATAAATGGTTGATTTTATTAAATATTTTATTTTTCACTCAGCTGAGTTGCCCGCAAAAGTGATTCAAAAATTTGGACCAAGGATTTGACAATCCCGCATTTTTACGTTCAGGTTCTGAATTTACAGTATCATTCATGATTACAATCCATTGCACACATTGAGTGGGATTTTTTACATAGTGAGTTGCTATTTTGATTTGGTTTTGGGTTGAGTTTTGACTCACCGCACTTGGGTGTATTTGTCACCAATTCACATAGTAAACATATGTACACCAAAAGTCAACTCACACCATTTTTTGTGAATCAGTGTATTTTGGATAGTATTTTGAATAGTTTTGCTTGCCGCGTGAGCACTTTTTTGCTGTGTTGACCCATTTTGCCCATTAATGCCAAAAATCCCTGTTAAAAGAGTGTATATTTTAACCTGATAGTTGGAATTTGCTTAAATATGAAATCATTTTGTTTAAATCTGAAGTATTTTTGGTTATTGCCATAGCTTTTAAAATGACTGTACAGTAGTTTTAAAAGCTATGGCAGCAAGCAAAACAATTCAGATTTAAATGAAATGAACTCAGATTTAAACGAAATTAAAAATAAATGAATTTATATTGATTTACAATAGATTTGGGTTCATTTCAATTTTGCTTATATCTGAATTCATTTCATTTAAATCTGAGTTCATTTTGTTTGTCGCCATAGATTTCAAACAACTGTATTGAGATTGAATTTTTCATTTGATTTTAGTTGTGGTGGAGCTTCTTGATTTGGGTTGGTGTTTCCTAGTGTGCTTATTGTACATTCAATTTGGATTCCAGTTCCTGCAATTAATATCTGAGTTTACTAGTGGCATTCAAAAGTGATTTGAAATTTGGTTCTTGGATTTGACAATCCTGCAATTTCAAAAAACATAATAAACTTAATAAAAATGGTTGATGGTTTGAATACTTCAAATCTGATTCCAGTTAATTCATTTCATCCATTGAAAATATGCAGTTTGACTTGAACTTTGCAACATGTCTATGAGTTCTGGAATTTTTGAATATTCAACTAAAAATAAAAAGAATTCCATTTAATTAAAAAAGAAATATCCCACAAAAATTGATTGGAAATTTGGACCAAGGATTTGACAATTCTGTATTTTTACGTTCAGGTTCTGAATTTACAGCAAAGTTGTCAATAAAAGGATAGATATTGCTCAGGAGGCTGGTATCTTGGCCTGAGCTTTCATATTTTTATTATGTTTGGAGCCGCATAACCCTTCTGCAATGGGTACACTATAAACAGATGCAGTGAGACTTGAAGAATCCCAAGGGGTGGTAATCAGTCATTTTCGATCTGGTATTTGGGTGATCTAAATATCATGGTGGTGTACCAGGATCCATCAGTGCAGGTTTTTCAATCCAATGGGGTGGCCCTTGTTTAGAATAGATTGTTGGTTCTGGGACTTGACAAAAGATTAAATTTGATATAGATTTTATTTTTAATCAAATTTAAGGATTTAGAGATATTTATTCAAGGAAAGAGTTAAAGCTAACCATATTAAGCAACAACCTTGGCAAGCTGGACTGGTTTAAAGATTGTGTTGGCGTAGATGTTCGGTTTGTCTCTTTTTTCGGGCATTTTCATAATCTTGGCGAACAAGTTGGATGAAGCCACCTGAAGAATGGCCCCAAGTTAGCTTCTTCATAGTGTAGCCAAGGGTGGCTAGGATTTCAAGAGTGATGGGACCATAAGGAGCAGTATACCAACCAATGTATCTTGCCAAGCTCTCTTTTCCTTTCTCATACATTGCATTGGCTATCATTATGGACTCATTCGTGTTCCAATAGGCTCCGTCAAGATGGACGATCGATGAGCCTGACTGATAATTTGTATAGCCTGTCTCCATTATGACTCGGTTGTCGTTGGTGGTGAGGGAAGTAGATGGATCCATCGGTGGTGAGGTTAGTAGACAGCTCTTTGATTGTTTCGATGTAAGGTGGCTTTAGGAATGCCGTTTGGTTGGTTACGTTGCTTGAGAGGGTGTTCAGTTTGTCAATGAAGAAAGAGAGGGGTGTATTAGTTTTTTGTGTATAGAGGCGCGATCCAAAGATACTTTGAGTGAACTTTATGCACCCCTTTTCGGTTAAACTCTGGGAATAGGCAGGATTAAATTTTGTTCGGAGCTCAAGCGGTATGAAGGGGGCAATAAAGCCCAGGCCATGGAGCATCTCGTGGGAAACGGTGTCTAAAAGTGATATTTCATCGGATGCATGTTTAACTTTACCGACCATCTGGAATTTCATCCCTGCATTTAAACTGATTTCCATGTCATACAAACCATAACTCCCACTTTTTATTTCTCTAGGGCCAAGTTGCTTTACAAGTGCCTGAGGATAGTTGTAATTATTATATTTGCTGCCCAACTGCATCTCACTGGCATGAGTCGATCCCACTGTCGAAGACCGGCAAGTCGTATTTCCATCGCAGAAATCATAGTATTTGACTGAAATAACAATTGGCTTCTTTATTTCAATGACGTTGTCAAGGCTCTCGCCTGCAGCAATAAGCACACTTTTCACTTGCCCACACGTTTGATCAGAAATGGTGCAGACAAAATCAAACTGTACTCGCCCTTCTCCAGTCTTGATACGCTTGGGGGTTGTCTGAGAAAAAGATAAACCAAGAAACAGAAGATGTTTAAAGCTAACCATGCCTCTCAAACCAGATATCTATCTAGTTTTATAGTAAACCCATGAATAATTAATTAATGAATTGATTAATGAATTAATTTAGTGTAATTCCAAAAGACTTGGGTTTATTTTGGAATTTATACACAGTTACAATGTATACTTCTTCTGGAAGATAAACGGGCCTTTCAAACGATTTAGTAATTGTTATTCAAGGCAATTCTAAAATCCACGCCTTGAAATGTGGGCTTTCTGCTGCTTATTAAAATCACCTCTTTTTTACATTAGTATTTATAAAAAGATTTATACAAAAGAGTTACTTTCTATGAGCTCTTGAATTGTCTCACTCTAAGGAATAGACATCCTTGTACTTGGCGTCTAAGAATTGCTATTTAGACCAGGTTTATCCAAGCTTAAGCATTATTTTAAACTTTTAAAAAAACCACTCCTCTATTTAGCAGTTATATTATATTTGCTAGGCTGCTGGCTGGAGCAGGTTAAATAAAAATACTAAAAAATACAATTTTATATTGGGATTGCTCGGCTCCACTTATTGGGCAAGCTAAATAAGCTTTAAAGAAGTGGTGGCTTGAACTGGCATAAGAGCCAACATAATAATGACATGTAAAAATTATTTAATTACGCTCATTGCGAAAATATTTAAAGAAGATTTAAAATAATAAAAATAATTACATCAAGATCTTTCAAAAAACCAACCACTTCTAAGTACCTGATGGGTCCTAAATAGCTTATTTTCTTTCATCCATCAAATATAAATGGGAAACCAAACCTCCCCTTTTGAATCGACAGGATTTAAGCCACAACACTACAGCTCTAAATTTCAAGGGAGGCTCAACCGAACAGAAATCTCAAGCAAGATGATGTGGCGGCAGGTGCATGTGTGGCTTTGGACCCTCAAGAATAAGCATAGCTACTGGCCCTCCACTGGAATCCAAGCTTCAGGAAGTGATGTGAAAAATGGAACCACCGTGTGGCAATAATTTCGAATAATCGCAATCTATTTCTTCTTGAATAATTCTTGAATAAACAGCACCTAGGGCTGCTTCGGCCAAGCCCTGGGCAGCCGCGGCCAGTTTCTGGCTTCCAATACCCCCTTTCAAAGATATATTTCAATATGCGTAAATATTAGATATTTACGTCTTAGCTGAAGCGGCCATGAGCCGAAAGCTAGCCGGGGCTAAGCATAGCATCCCTAACAGCACCTTACATCTATTGGCTGGAAGTAGGCTGTGGTGCGATTTATCAATGGCTTAAAAGGGAAAGAGGAAAAGTCCGAAACCTAGAAAATTGATTGAGAGTAGGGATGCTTCGGCTCACCCCGGCTAGCTTTCGGCTCTAGGCCGCTGAAGCTAAATGAGTTATTTCAATATTTAAACAATGTTAAATAAATATTTGATACCAGTGGCCAGAAACTGACCGCGGCTGCCTGGGGCTTGGCCGAAGCAGCCCTAATTTAGAGTAAAAAAAAATCTGTAATATCATGTAATGTAAGGTTTGCCAATGACGCAAATTACGTCTTCTGACCAGGTAGTGTGATAGCGTTAACGTCAAATTCAAGGAGTTTGCCCAAATCAGTTAACGCTATTTGGCCACTATAAAAGTGGATTTGCTCCAGATGAAATAAATCGTTCTTTAATCCCTTAGTTTAATTTTGGGTTCTTCTGTAGTTCACCACTACAGTAGCAAGCCATCCACTCTCACAAGGAATGGGATTATCTCACCTGGCTCGGAAGCTGATTCTTGCATCGATGACAAAATTTCGGGGCTGGAGGTTGTCCAATCAATTAATTTTCCGTCACTTTGATGGAAATTGGTCAACAGAACTTATTTTTTAAATGAGTTTTATGACTTTTTTCCTTTGATTAGCACAGTTTTGCATATGCTTAACTTGAGCTTGAAATTATTATTTTTAAAAATACTAGGCCTCTTCCCAGCATATGTAACTAAACTTAATGATTTTGCTGTAATTTGTTTTATGAAAATGTAAGATAAACTCAAAAAGGGTTATGGAATTTAATACGAATTAAAAACAACAAGTTTTCTATCAAACCTAACAAATTCAAGCTTCCACTAATTCACAGTAATAAAAAAGATATCTCTATTATCACAGCATTATTACTATTACAAAAGCTTTAAAAGCTGTGAGGATAAGCAAAATAAACTCAACCTAAAGTGAAGGCCACTCAGCTGAGAATAAAAATCAACCCAGCTTAAAAAATAGAGGGGATCCAAATATTTTTTAATCCAATAAATAAATTCCTTGATTTTTAATTTCATTTTAAGTTGAGTTGATTTTATTCTCAGCTGAGTGGCCCCCACTTTAAGTTGAGTTGATCTAGCTTATCCTCACAGCTAAGAAAACCACTGTGTTGTGTTCTGAGGCACGGCACAGACACACAACAGGGAATTGTTGCAACTGAACCAATGAGGATTCATTATTTGGAATTGGGGAAGACAACAGTCCAATAGAAAGGACAGAATAATAAGAATAAGGTATTGTTTATTGTGGAATATTGTGATTAATATACCATATGGGGAAAGCCACACAGCCACAAGGGGATGGCATGGTGGCTTGTTTCATGTAAGGTTTGAAGCCAAGGAATAACTTGTGCAGGGATCAGCAGGTCAAATTGGTAGTGCTCCTAATTAGGAGAAAATACCAGCAGTTTGATATTGCCTTCAGATTGATCCATGCCGTTAGACACGTCAAGGGGCAGCTCCTTGAGCACCCCCTGTGCATTGTAAGATATGTTAGCAGGCAAGGAAGGAGACTTGGTTGCAACACCTCCTTGCTCCCTGCTTGTTGTCAGACACCAGGATCAGAGTTTGCAGGAGATCTGGGAAGGCCCGCACAAACAACTTTTGTGTGGGGATGACATGGCAGAGGCGCAAGCAATCATGGTGGAGCTTCTTGGTGTTTCCTTGGACATCTTCAAGTTGATAGGTGTGGTTGTAATAGACTGCAGCTATATTGAAGGGCCCCAGGTGGTTGGGTTCTAGTTTAGCAGAATTGGGGTTGAGGGCATAGACAGGATCATCTACGTTGTATCTGGCCTTGAGGTGTTTTGTACCCCCCTCAATTTGCTTGTGTTCAATGTCTTGGGCTTTGGCACACCACCGGCTCAAGGAGGTAGTAGGCAACAAGGGGGGTTTCCTGGGAGCTGTGGATGGTAATTTCCCTTGTTCCACCCCCTGTCAAGCTGTCAGGTGTTCAAAAGGCCAAGGTTCTTGGGCTGAACCTGGTGCCTCTGCTGATCCTTGCTCGCAAGATAAGCAGCACAGTGGGCAGGTGTTCAGGCCATGCAGTGTTGGGGTGCTCCCATGAGAGCTTGGAAATGAGTTGGACCAGTGAACCATTCAGAGGCACCACATGTACATTGGTTTGAGGGTGATAGGGGGTTGTGAATATTCTTTGGAGAGCATTTTTGGCGCAGTATGCCTTCATGAAATGCCCCACAAGTTTGGGCCCACCATCTGTGATGAGACGTTTGGGTTGCCCAAAGCAGGCCACAATCTCTTTACCAATAAAGCAGGTGATGGTGGTGGCGGTGTGGTTAGTGGTTGCCCATGCTACTGGCCAGCAGGTGAAATAATTGATGGTGTAATGATGTACTTTTCACCTAGTCTATCCTCCAGGAGGGGTCCAAAAATGTCAAGGTCCCACTGTTCAAAGGGCTCCATGGCTTTGATGGGCAGTACAGACTTGGGGGTGCAGGTTTTGACGTATTTTTCTTGCACAACACACACGTCTTAAGGAGGCCCAAGATGTCTTGCTGCATGCGCGGCCACCAAACCTTATGTTTCATGATCTTGAAGAGGTTACGCCCTCTGATGTGACCCAAGGTTTGGTGGTAGTGTAGTATGGCATCCCCTAACTATGTGGTGAGGATATAATGCATCTTTTCACCTGTCTCTGTTTGGTGGCAGACATTAACAGTGTTAGTGGTGAACTGACTTTCATTATCCTTCAGCTTGGAGATGGTTACCAAATTAAGGCATTTGTATTGGGTTGCTTCAGGACGCAGGTAGAGCATTGGCCAGTCTGGGTCCAAGCCGGCATCCCCTGTGATAGACACTACATATAAATTTTTGAGAGGGTGTCAGTAGTTATAAGTTTCTTTTCAGGCTTGTATTCAATGCGTAGTTAGTAAAGGGACAGGCGTTTGACCCAGCCTGCCTGACTTTGTGTCAAACGGGACTGTGTATTGAAGTACTGGAGCAACTTGTGGTCTGTTAGGACGCAGGGTGGAAAGGTGGCTCCTTCCAGGTAACAACACCATTTTTCAATGCAGTGCACAATTGCTGCTAACTCTTTATCATGTATGGGGTAGCGCTTCTCTGAGTTGGTGAGCTTCCTGGATTTTTAAGCCACAGGGGGGAAGGCACCTTTTTCAGTTTCTACCCAAAGCATGCCCTCTATGTGTGACAGAAATCACAGGATAGTAAGAAGCTGTCTCTAAGTGATGGGGAATTACCACCCAAATCCACATAGAGTTAATGATCAACCACCAATGCAGCTTCAAATACTGGTTTGTAAAATTTCCAAATGAGATACTAGGATTAAGTAAAATAATTAATCCTAACCAAAATAACCCAAGATAAATATCCTGTGAAAGCATCAGAGAATATTTGGAATAAAATTCAGGACATTGAGATGTAACACAATTTTCAGTTTCCAGAATGGGGGCTTCAAGATCAGCTGGCGCAAAATTAACATTGGGAGGTGCCAACAACAAAGTTCCAACTGCAGGGCCCCATCTTCCAGTAATGATCTGGCTTATAATAAGTTTGTAGGGAATGTAGTGCAACAATCCAACTACAGGATGCATTTTTTAAAAGTAAATTAGACCAAGGGATATTTGATTTTTATTGAGTAAATTTTTGGGAGGACTCAACTCTTAGAGTTGAAACAGTGAAAATTATTCAATATATATCAAAAATTGACTAAGCAATACCACCTGGATCCTGGGCTCCTATTTCTTCTACATTGTCAAGTGAGTATCTAGTCCAGGTTGCAAAGAACCCTTGAGTGACCAATTTCTGATGACCATGCTGATTAATAATCTTGCATCTGGTAACCCTCAAATTATGTCAATTTATCAATGTCAATTTGCAAGGAGGAATTGGTTTCAGCTGGCAGACTGGAGCAGCCATAACCCATTTTCAATCAACTGTTTGATTTAAATCTGTTAATTTGGTCAATTTTTTAAAGGTTTGCTGGCTTTTTGAGCCTTTCTACTTGGCCAAATAATTCCCAGCATGATGGAACCTACCATGACATTACCCTCTGCTTTAGCCCTGGGCACAATACTGTCAAAACAGCAGGCTCAACCCGCCAACAAGGTTTTGAGTAAGCAGGGTTGTGACCTGCAACCCAATTATCCAGTCACTCAAAGCCAGACTAGGAAAACAACTTGAATTGCCAAATCCAACAACATGAACAAATGATAATCCCTTATGGTGAATACCTTGTTTTGGCGCTTGACTCATTACCAGGATCAAGCCACCCCCTTCACCATCCCACTGTGTGATCAAGACTATCATGTTCCTGTTATCCATGACTCATATTAACTATATAAGCATTATCTCTCAATAAAGAATATTATCTAGTTTCTAAATACTTTTCCCCTTGTACCTCTGCTAAAACAGCACAGTTACGACATTGGTAGCAGAAGTAGGTTCCCCATCCTAATTTATTCCCAAAATTCTTCCTGTTGCCTGTACTTGCTGCGGCCAACAAATCCTTGATAGAATCATGTCTGGCCTCCTTCTAGACTGGACTCCATACACCCCTGGTGCCAAGATACCTGATGGTTTTGTCCTGTACTAGAACACAGTGATCCCACTGCCCTCCTTCAATGCCATGTCTGCAAAAGGGTTCTTCCAAATGGCTGCCACCATTCCACAACCAACTGACAAAAGCACCATGCCCGCCTACGTAGCCCAAAGACTCCAAAACGCTGCCTTAGAACCTTTTGCAAGGGCCAACAACAATACTGCCGCATGGATCCAGTCTGCCCAGAGAAAGCTGGCCCAAATGGAATGCCCACAGAAATTTTAGATTGCAGAAATCTCCATCCAACTGACCCACAACGCTGGCACCTGGTGCAACAAGACACTAAGAACATACCAAGAAGAACTGGGATACCTTCAAACAAGACTTCTTGGCAAGATTTGTGCTTAAGGACACCACACTCATGATTATATGTCAAGTAAAGAACTTAACCCAGACAGGCCTGTGAAGGAACTCACCTGCGCCTACAAGGAACTCCAACTACGCGCACCCTCTGACATGGCCTGTGACTGTACTACAGTCACTGCTGAGCGTTTAGCCAAATAAATGCTCAAAAATATAAAGATGTTATGTTTTTGCTGTTTATTACATATAGATAGGTTTGTTTGGAATTCTTGAGGGAAAGGTTCCTGGAAACTGGATATCTATGTTTAATAAAAGAACAGAATATGGATGTTTAGTTAGGTTAGGCTAACTAAAAGAATTGAGGCAAGATTGGCCAAATCAATCTTAGAGACTAGGCGTCTCAAAATGGGTTAGTTAATCAGGAAGATTAATTAATAAATACAGGATATAATTAATGAGGATTTAATTATATTAAAATAGCCTTGACTTTTTCAAGAAGTTTGGTTAAGGTTAACCATGGGAAACCCCCCAGAATTTGGGTTAAAAGCGCCGCGTCAGCAAATTTATTGGGTTAGAGGCGCCGCGGCGCTGCCTAATGAATTTGAGATGCGCCAAGGCACCGCTATCAAATTTTCTCAGGCGCTGGGGCGCCGCCTGGGAAAATTGCTGGGCGCCGCAGTGGCGCCTGGTTTGAGTTTTGAAGCAGTTTAATGGGTTTTAAAAGGTGAAAAACCATTAAATGCAAAAATAACTAAATAAAGGCAAGGATGCCTAGGAATTCAGGTTTGATCAGCTGGTTCCCAGTTGGAACACTGATAGCTGAGTTTAGGATGTGCAATCCACAGGGTTTTGGCGCTGGGAGCTGGGGAAGCTCCATGCCAAATTGGTACATTGGGTTGAATGGAGTCAGGTGACTTCTGCCCATTGTAGGTCAATTCTCATAGGTTGAGAATTGTTGGTGATCTTTCAGGTAAAGATCTATGTTGGATGACTTGAATGTCATAGGCCACGTGAAAAAAATCATTGGTTGATTCAAGAACTGGAGGGGTTTTCAGCTGTGTATGCCCTGAATGGTATATAAGCAAAAACAGTTAAACATTAATAAAATATATTCATTGTCAGTTTTGACGCTTTCCCCTCACCTATTTTTCAATTGTCATGCCTTCTTTGTTAAAATTTGAGAGAGCCAAGTTTGGTGTCCTTTGTGTAGAAACTGCTGCAGCAAGAAAGGAGGTTCCTACAAGTACATTGGAAGAAGCTTGGACTAGCCTGGAGGTCACTAAGACTGTTTCTGCTGAATCTTTAGTAGAAGTAAAGGCTGCGTTCAAAGAGCTGTATTCCAACTACTTTGCAAAGGAAGGGACTCCCGTCCAAGGGAACCAAATTTATGCTTGGGATGCTTGGAACTTGTTGGTAGGATGGGATGAAATCTTGCAACAAGTAAAAGAGATGGCAAATTGTGAAATTGAGGCGTTGAGAGCATGAGAAGAAAAAAGCGTTGAAATCATGGCTCGTTGGCAGGATGACAATAAAGTGTTATCCGAGAAAATTGCCTCCCTGGAGGCAAAGCTCCTCAAAGCTTTGTCCCAGGAAGGTAACAGCAATAAGAGTCAAGGGCAGGATAATAGCAGGATGGGCTGGTTAGGCCTGGATACGTCACATGGCTTTGACACCCCAGCCACACACCTCATGTACTATGACACACTCAAGTTGCATGTAATGAGACACATGAACCTGGACCAGGTGATCAATCTGCAGAGTCTGTATTGCAAGGCGGAGAAAGCAGAACAAACATCCAACACTCTTCACAAAGCGCAAACTGGAAAACAAGAGAGACCCAAGGACTCCCACACAGGCAGGTTCTCCACTTGACCACCCCCTGGAAACAACAGGAATAACACCAACCATAAACCCACAAGCTTAAATGGACATGGAAATGGAAACAATGGCCAGTCAAATTGTACCCATTTTTGTATCACTACCACGCAAGACGACCAAGACAAGTGAAAAGCCTGGAGAGAGCATTAAGCAAGCCAAGCTCTTTCTGCACAACTCCTGACTTGCCCAATGATGAGTACCAACCCAAGGACGTGGACCAATGTCCAATGATCCAAATACCCTCAGAGGACCCGGTACTGTACACCATTTCCAGACATCCCAATAAACTGATGTCCTATCCTTTCTGTTTTTGCAGTTACACAGGCTTGGCACTCCTGGATTTGGGCGCAGATCAAACCCTAGTCAACAGCAGCTTTGTGGATAAGTTCAAGCTAGCCACTAATCCTTTGCAGATTAAAAACATGGTTTTGTCTGATTAATATCACATTGCCATAACAAGGGAAGCCACCCCCTTCCCTGTCATGCCTGAGAACCTGCATTTCACCATCCAAGGCCCTGTCATTGACTTTACAAAGTTTTACATTGTACTGGGCTTGGATTAGTTGCAAAAGAACAACTCTCACATAGAATGGGTGAACTTGGTATTGACCATCAAACGTGAAGGTGTCAACCACCAGATCTACCCTGGCTCAGCAGATCAACTCCTACGCAACCACGTCTTTGTGCGCATTACAGAGACCCTGGAAAAGGAAAAACCTGAAGACAATCAACTGGGACTCCTGCCAGTACAAGACCATACACTTCAAAGAACACCAAGATACCTCCACACCTCAGGATTGCAAAATTTTAGCCCACCATCCAGAAATCTTCAAGGGGGCTTTACCCAGGTTACCCTGGAAAAACATATCCAAGATTCCATTCAACTCAAAGGAGCTGTACCCAAAGCACGGCCTATCTACTGTCTGCTCCAAATGAAGACAACAACCTACGTGCTTACCTCAAGGAAGCTTTGGAGAAAGGACTTATCCGCCCTTCACAATCTCCCTTTGGGGCTGCTGTATTCTTTGTGATCAAGAAGGATAGTACCCTGCGTCTAGTCACAAACTACTGAGCCCTAAACAAAGTTACCATCAATAATTGTTACCCACTACCACTTATTGACGACCTCTTTGACGCCTTGGGTAGAGCCACAGTCTTATCCAAGATTGACCAACTGCAGGCTACAATTAGATTTGTATCAAGGAGGAAGACATCCCCAAGACAGCCTTCCGCACTAAGTACGGTTCCTACAAATGTGTGGTACTCAACTTTGGCATGACCAATGCCTCATCCACCTTTGTAACCTTCATTAACAAGATGTTTGCCCCTCACATAGACAAGCATGCCCTAGTCTACATGGACAACATTATTGTCTATAGCCCCTTAGTAGAGCAGCACCACAAGGACTTAGAGGCAGTCTTTGATACCCTGGCACAACACAAGCTGCTGACCAAACCCTCCAAATGCCAGTTCTTCTGTGAGCAACTGCTTTTCCTAGGACACATAGTCTCAAAAGACGGCATCAAACCCAACAGTCAAAAGATACAGGCCATCTTCAGGATGCCACCACCCAAGGTATGATGGATCCAGGAAATTTATGCTTTTTCATAATCCTGGTCTGACTCTTTTAAAATTTGACAGGGAATCCTTTATGTAAGCTTCAATGAGCTTGGATTCCAGGCAAGCAATCTTGGCGTTAAACTTGTCGTCATCTGGTGATCACTTCCACATTTTTTGCTTCCCATAGTCTTAGATGCAGATCATCTTTTTCATTCCATGGTAGTCTTATTTCAGTTGAAAGCCAAAAACAAAAGGCATAAAAAGATTGAGGGGAAAGTGACCATTGTCACACATAAGTATCATTTTTTATTAATTATTATCATGTTTCCATTATATACCAATTGGGGTACATTCAGCTGAAAACCCCTCTGGTTCCAGAATCAAACCTGAATTCCTATCACATGGTTTATGAAATAACGGCGTCATCCAATCCAGATCTTTACCATAAAGACCTTCACACTCTTAACCTATAAGAATGTGCCATAATACATTCCAGAATCACCTTATTCCTTCCATGGAAATGTATTTCTTTGGCTTGAAGCATTCTGGACTTCTGGCGTCAAAACCCTGTAGAATATATGTATTCCTGATCCAAGCTATCCTTGTTATAACTGGGAACCAGCTGATCAATCCTGAATGTATAGACACCATTGTCTATATTTAGTTATTTCTGCATTTAATGGTTTTTTGCCTTAAAACCCATTAAAACACTTTGAAACTTGAACCAGGCGCCACTGCGGCACCCAGGAACTTTCCCAGGCAGCGCCCCAGCACATGAAACATTCACTGGGCGGCGCCTTGATGCTTTACAAATTAATTAGGCAGCACAGCGGCGCTTCTAACCTAATTAATTTGCCAAAACAGCGCTTTTAACCCAAAATTTGGGGGGTTTACTTTTAGCTAACCTTAACCAAACTTCTTGACACAGTCAAAGCAATTAAATAATACAATTAAATCCTCATTAATTATATTCCCAGCATATATAATTAACTTTCCCAGTTAATTAGACAGTTTGAAGACAACAAGTCTTTACTTGACACAGTCAAGTCCATTTTGGCCCTATGATTAAATCCTCATCAATCATATTCCAGGGTATCAATTAATTAACCTTCCCAGTTAATCAATTGCGTTTGAGACACCTAGTCTCATAATCTGAATTGTTCAGATTATTCATTTTGGCCCTCAATTAGTACAGCTTAATTGATTCCTGTTTATCAATTAACCTCCATGGTTAATTAGACGGTTTGAGACACCTAGTCTCATAATCAGAATTGTTCAGATTATTCATTACGGCCCTCAATTAGTACAGCCAAATTGATTCCTGGGTATCAATTACTACGCTGGAAAGTCTCTCCAAGGCCAATCCTATTGTTTTGAATTTCAACCTATGAAATTCATCATAGTTCAGCCTCTTTTTGGAAACCACAGCCCAACATGACTGTAGTACAGTCACACAAGGACAAGCCAGAACTCCGCACATGTTGAGGATGGTGGCCTATGTACCTGCTTCATACCTGACTGTGGCATCTTGACGGCCCCCTTATCTGCCATAACTGGCGCCAAATCCAAGTTTGTGTGGACCCCCTAATGTGACCTCTGTTTTAGATGCCTCAAAGAGAAACTCACAACAGCTCCCATCTTACAATTTCCCAAACAAGACAGAGAGTACCAGATGGAAACCGGCGCCTCAGATGCATCCATTGAGGAGTACTACAAATTTAGAATAGTGATGGTGACTTCCTGCCCGTAGCCTACGAGCCGCGCAAACTGACAGATGGCAAGTGTCAATACCTGATCCACAACAAAGAACTACTGGCCATTGTACACTGCCTAGTCAAATGGCGCTGTTACCTGGAACAGCAGGAAGAATTCACAGCACTAACCAATTACAAGTTGCTCATCTATTTCAAGACACAAGCAAACCTGTCACGCCGCCAAGCCCAGTTAATGGAAATATTAGAATGGTTTAACATTCTCATCCAATATAAGCCCAGGGCCAAGCTTGCCATGGCAGACACCCTGTCCCTTCTGTATGTCTGCGCTTCAAGGGGAGAGAATGGGCTCAACCCAGACTGGCCTCTCTTGGTACTACAAACAAAGGATAAGGGCTTCCCCCTGGTACAACTGACATAACAAAAGAAACAGTTCTCAAAAACAAACACCTATTTGCAAATGTGTACAGGACCCTGCACAGAAAAATGTCTGACAGTACTACCATTCCCTATATCCCCACACATCAGCAAGTTGACAACATCCTACGTTACCATAGTGACCTATGTCACACCAAAAATAGCAACCTATATGGAGTTCCTTAAACACAGGGCTAGTGGCTAACCCTGTACCGTGACGTTCAAGAAGTCCTAGACCAATGTGAAGTATGCAATAAATTTTCAAAAAGTGAACCCCCACCAAAATCAGTATTACCCATCCACACACAGCTACCCTTCAAGGTGTGGGTCCTAGACATTGTCAGTCCCATGCCAGGAAAATAAGATGATAAGAAATATATAATCACCGCAATAGTCTTTGCTACATAATGGCCAGTAGCCCAAGCAGTAAAGACACATACTGGCAATGACATGCGGCAGTTCATAGAAAAAAAGAAATAATCAGCAAGTTTGGAAAGCCAGAACTCCTGATGACTGATGGAGGCAAAGAATTGCCTCTGAAGACACCAACATATACCTCACCAAGAATGGGGTCCAGAACACAGTGACAACACCTTACCATCCTCAGGCCAATGAACGTGTGGAGCAGCTGAATGGCAGCCTTGTACAGGCCCTGGCCAAGCTCACCGCCGGGAGACCTGAGGACTGGTATAAGCAGCTACCAACTGCATTGCTTGTATGCTGGACCTGTGTGAACAGATCCACCGGGAAAAGCCCTTTTGAGTTGGTATATGGCACACAGACCAATATCATTCAAGCACTATCAGGATCCAAGCTGGAGATTCCAAGCAAGGTGCGCCCTTGTTCAGATCCCCAGGTCATAAAGGTCAATAGTGATCAAACAGAAAGAGAAAACAAGCGTCTGAAAAATACATTCATCCCCATCCAAAACAGACACAAAGTTGGTGACAAAGTTTGGGTCATGAACGTTGACAAAATCAAACTACAGCCCAAAAAAGTAGGCCCAGCAATCATCCTAAAGGTAAACAAAAATAACACTTACCTTGTGCAAGGGCTCAGGAAATGTAAACAAGACAAAATCCTACACCATGGTTGCCTGAGACCCTGAAAAGCAAGACAGAGACATTGCAAGACCGCCCTACCCACCACAAACAACAGTTCGTCCAGAGGCACCCGGGCTCCTGACACCCTCCCCAACAACCTACCCCCAGAAGAGGCTGTCCTTCAGCGGGGGGTGTCAAAACAGCAGGCTCAACCCTCTAACAAGGTTTTGAGTAAGCAAGTTTTTGACCTGCAATCCAATTATCCAGTCACTTGAAGCCAGACTAGGAAGTCAACTCAAATTCCAAACCAACAACATGAACAAATGGTGATCCTTTATGGTGGATACCTTGTTTGGTGCTTGATCATTACCAGGATCAAGCCACCCCCTTCCCCACCCACTGTGATCAACACTATCATGTTCCTATTATCAATGACTCACATTAACTATATAATCATTATCTCTCAATAAAGAATATTATCTAGTTTCTAAATACATTCCCCTTGTACCTCTGCTAAAACAGCACAGTTACAACAATACCACCATCCAGGAGCTGGGATAAGATTCTTTGAGCAGGCGGGAGTTTTATGCTAAGATAAGCTGGGGTAGCCAACAGCAGGAGTGGGCTTTTTAAAACTCTTGAATTAGGTCTGGGGAATGGAACAATCATAATGGAGAACCCATGAGTTTTTGGAATCCTCAACTAGCCCTCCATGACACCAAAATTCCAAACTGTGTCAATTTTGACAGGGAGCCAGAATAGCAATTCAGCTCATACTCAAGCGCTCCCTTCCACAAGAATGGGTTGGGAAGAAGGAGTCTATGTACCTTTAAAGGAGTAAGAAGGCATTCATGTAAGGTGTAGAAAATCTTGAAAGCTGGGGGTGAAATCTGGCCAATATGCAGAGGGACCAATTTGACGTTCAACTTTTTAAGGGACCAACTTGCTTGGGCCCTAATTTGCGACAGGGGACCTTCAGTTTCATATTGCAAGCATCAACCATGACTAGATCACCTGGCCTGTGAAATCGGACATTCCTGGTGCTTGCAATCTGTGTATTCCTTGTAAGTTGCACGGCAGCAGCAAGGGTAACCTGGAGCTCCTGATGGACCTGCTTCAATGCAGCAGCTTGATTAGTTGCAGCTTCCAAATTGCTAACTAAGCGGGGACCCATGTTAGATGAAGGGTTGTAACCTACATTGTCATAGAATGGCAAAACCTGAGTTGACGTGTGTGTGGTGTTATTATATGTGAGCTCTGCCATGGGTAGGTTATCACACTAGTCATCTTGTCTCGCATTTGTGTAGCAGCATAGGTAGACCTCCAAACTTTGGCCAACCCTCTCCGTTTGTCCATCAGATTGGGGGTGGAAAGCTGTAGAGGCAGCACAATTTGATACCTAGAATTCCAGTAAAGCTTCCCAAAACTGGGCAAGGAATTGGGGCCCACAGTCACTCACAATCTCCATTGGGATGCCATGCAAGGAGAAGACTCTATTCACAAAAAACCAAGCTGTTTCCACCAAAGTAATTGTGGTCAAGCAGGGAACAAAGTGTGCCATTTTTGTGAAGAAATCAACCACCATGATTGCATTAAACCCGTTGGAATTTGTCTGTTCTCCAATAAAGTCTACCAACACCAACGTCCATGGTCCTGCAGCTGGTTGCAGTGGAACCAACAAACCAGTTGTCTTGTTCCTGCTTGCCTTGGATCAAACACATTCCAGACAGTCTTGAATGTAAGCCACCACCTGAATTGTCAAAACTTTCCAAGAAAACTGTTGGCAAATCAACTCTACTGTTTTGTTCTTCCCTGGGTGGCCTGCTGTGGGGCAGGTGTGATGGGCCTCCATGATTTCATCCCAGATAGTTCCCTCTGGGACCCACAAGCAACCTTGATGATATAAAATTGGCCCTATCTTGTGATAACCCTGCGGCTGGCCAACCAGATGTGCACACCCTAGTTCCAGTAACCTATCATAACCTTTGGACAGAGGCTGCAAAAAATTGACTTGGAATATAGGTCTAAGTCTGCGCCCTTGGTCAAGGACATGGTAGCAAGCATAGCCAGTGGAGGTAGTACAAAAGGAACCACAGCCTTGTCTGGAATCATTGTGTGTTTAAACTCAGCGTCTATACCAGCATATGGGAGATGAGAAGGATTTCTACACAATGCATCTGCCAGGTGATTATCAGATCCCTTAATGAACTTGTAGCAGAACTTGTATCTTGTCAAGTCACCATGTCATCTGGATTAGCACCCCAGCAAAACCCTGGGTTGCTAATAATGCAGAATAGCTTTGTGATTGATTCTTATTACAAATGGATGCCATACTGACATGAGGTGGTGATGCCAATGCTTTAAAGATTCCACAACTGCCAACAATTCCTTGCCATAAATCATGTAATTGCATTCCTGAGCCTTAATCTTCCAGGAGAAATACCCTACAGGTCTCTCAATCCCATTGCCAGCGGTCTGTAACAACACACCAGCCACAGCATATTTTGAAGCATTTGTGGAAACCACAAAAGGCAGCTCAGGATCCACATGTCTCAACACAGATGACAACAGCAAAAGAGCCTTGACTGCTGTGAACATATTTGCACACTCAGGCATCCAGACCAAAGTTGTATTACCACTAGCCAAATATAAAGGGACGGCCTCTTCAGACAGGTGTGGAGTGAATTTCTTCAAGAATGTGCAAGTACCCAAGAAACTATGGAGGTGGGATACCGTCACATGTGTAGCATACTCTCAAACCGCAACTTCCTTGTCAGAGGCAATGGTGTAGCCATCCTCAAAGATAATATTACCCAGAAAGGTAACCTTATGTTTAAATAATTCACACTTAATCCTTTTAATGATCAAGTTGGCCTGGAGAATGCGCTCTATAACTGCCAACAGATGGGCCTTATGCAACTCCTCATGTGGAGAGAACACCAAGATATTGTCCATATACACAATAGCACATAACCTAGGAGATCTCCCAAGACCAAATCAATTAACCACTGAAAGCAAGACAGAGCATTCTTTAATCCAAAAGGCATAACACAGAACTGAAAGATATCTTTCTTAGTCCTGAATGCTGTCAACCATTCCATTTCTTCTGCAATCCTAATCTGGTTGAACGAATTCAACAGATCAAGCTTTGAGAATATCTTTGCCTTCTCAATGCACCAAAAAGTTTGTGCCTCAAGGGGTAAAGGATAGGGATCAGGAATTGTAATGTTATCCTAAATTTCCTTAGTCAACACAAGGACAAAGTGACCCATCAGACTTTTGAACAAACAACAATGGGGGAGCAAATCAACAAAGCCTTCTTGAAAATGTATCCCTTTGCCAACATGTTGCAAGTCCACTCCTCTAAACATGCATCTTTCTTCAAGGTTAAATAGTAAATAGGAGACACAATACAAATCAGATAAATAGTAACTTTAAAGTCAAAGTAAAACTGAGTGTGCTTGGGAAGGACCTTGCCCCTAGTAGCATCAAACACCACAGACCAGAGGTGAAGTATGCTGGTAAATCTGAACTTGCGGGGATAAGGACAGGAACCAATTGAATGATCTGAAAAGACTGCTATAATTCAGAAATACCTATCAACAGAATCCAGATGGATATGCCCAAAGAGTGTTCCACTTGCAGCTCATTTTCTTTCAGCAGGGTCAATACATTATGGTTGCTCCACCAGCCCACCCCCCAGGATAATAGGATACATAAGGGTAGAGCAAATGGAAAACCTTGCAGTAAAAGACTGACCTGCAACTAAAAATGTCACTGGCTTCTTGAGCTGGAAAGAGGGAAACATTTGAAAGTTTCCACCTCTAACAAGCATTCCAGGATGATACTTGAGTTGCAGCAAATCTGCGGTCTCAACACTCATAAAGTTCTTGAAAGCACCTGTATCCAACAGAATGGCTGGCCAATAGATTGTTTGACCATTATTGATGCTATCATAAAACAAGAAGTAACCAGAAGTAGATTTATTTGCTGCAAATGTTGCAACCTCAGAAGGATCCTATTTCTCTTTGGTGGTAAAGACAGTGGCTAAGGAGGCAGGTTGCTCCTTAAATTATTGCTCAATCATCTCCTGGACAGCAGCAGGAAGGACAGGATGATCACAATTGATTGGAACAAGGGGCAACTCTTTGGATTTGACTGGTAAAGACTTTGCAGGCACAACATGCTGAAGCATAGCTAATGAACTCTCAGGAGTGAACACTACAGGTACTTCATTCACCTCAACAGGTTTGTTCAAAATTGCCAATTGCAACTGAGAAGAACCACAGGAAGAACAATCCTGACTCTGACTGGAGGACATCACCGCAGAGCTAGTCCCTGAAAACCAGGAGTGCGCAGCGGGTTTGGCTTCAACTTCCATCAAACCATGTTTAGAAACTGATGGATTTGAGACCAGAGAAAGAATTTGGCTTACCAGGGCCTCAGTTGTGGTTAACAGGGAATCCCAAACTGTCAGATCCTGGGCAGTCTGGTCAAGTACTAACCACAACGCTGAGAGTTTATTCACCTCAGGAACATTGATCATACAACAGTAGGCCAGAGACTGAGGAAGGAATATTGACAGCGGATTAGTACCCTGTTGGAAGGCATACAACACAATATACTTTGAGCTCCTCAATAGATACACACAATTTTTTAACAAAAGGTACAAAGATGCACTTTCAGTTAAAACATGTGGTTTGCGCTCCACCACAGACAACAACCATTTGCAAGCATCCTCAGAAACCTTTGTCATCAAATGGTAAACTTGGGATTTGTGACTAAGGCTTAAACCAGAATAGAATGATAAAGCTGACAAAACTTCACGCGGAATTTCATCAGTGGGTGGAGCAGGAAAAATAATCCGGACGCCAAAATGACATGGCGCAGCAGAAAAAGGAAACAGAAGATCCAGTCTCAACAACTGCAACCAGAGATGGAAACCACAAATTAAAGAAAAGTCTAAACTGAAAGCTCAGAAAAGAACTGATACAAATAAACATGGTAAACACAGATATCTCAACAGAGCAGGAGAAAATAAATACAAATTCATGACAAACTGCTTCCAAAAAACTCAGATGTAGAAGAGTTGAGTAATGTGACGGAAATCATGGGATAGTAAGAAGCTGTCTCTAAGTGGTGGGAAATTCCACCCAAATCCACATAGAGTTAATGATCAACCCCCAACACAGCTTTAAATACCGTTTTGTAAATTTGCAAATAAGATACTAGGATTAAGTAAAATAATTAATCCTAACCAAAATAGTCCAAGATAAATAGCCTGTGAAAGCATCAGAGAATCTTTGGAATAAAATTCAGGACATTGAGATGCAACACAATTTTCATTTTCATAGACAAGGGGAACCACTCCAAGATTGGCAGGCATTGAATTAACATTGGGAGGTGCCAACAACAAAGTTCCAACTGCAGGGCCCCATCTTCCAGTAATGATCCAGCTTAGAATAAGATTTTAGGGAATGTAGCGCAACAATCCAACTACAGGATGCATTTTTTAAAAGTAAATTAGACCAAGGGATATTTGATTTTTATTGAGTAAATTTTTGGGAGGACTCAACTCTTAGAGTTAAAAAAGTGAAAATTATTCAATATATATCAAAAATTGACTAAGCAATACCACCTGGATCCTGGGCTCCTATTCCTTCTACATTGTCAAGTGAGTATTTAGTCCAGGTTGCAAAGAACCCTTGCATGACCAATTTCTGACAACCATGCTGATTAATAAGCTTGTATCTGGTAACCCTCAAATTACTTCAATTTATCAATGTCAATTTGCAAGGAGGAATCAGATTTAACTGACAAACTGGAGCAGCTGAAACCCATTTTTGATCAACCGTTTGATTTAAATCTGTTAATTCAGTCAATTTTGTTAAAGGTTTGCTGGCTTTTAAAGACTTTCTACTTGGCCAGATAATTCCTGGCATGATGGAACCTACTGTGACACTATGGCTCTGTCAGAGGCATCAGTATTGAGTTTGTACTGATGGTTCTAATTGGGGAATTGCAATATGAGTGCAGTTTTATGTATTTGCTTCAACATCTCAAAGGCTTGCTCTCTGGCAGGGGTCCATTGGAAGAGCTGTTTGGTGTTCAGAAGCTTGGTGAGAGGTGCAATTAGTTCTCCGCAATTGGGGATGAACTTGCACATGTAGGCAATCATGCCTAAGAAGGTACACACCTGGCCCACATCTGTGGGGGGATGGCATTCTTATGATTGCCTTTATTTTGGCAGGGTCAAGCTTTATCCCTTGGGAAGAGATGATGTGCCCAAAGAACAAGAGCTCTACAAGAGAAATTTGCATTTGTAAGACTTAGACTTCAACTGGTTTTCCAAAGGGTGCCAAGGACAGTACAGAGGTGTTGGAGGTGTGTGGTTTGATCTTGAATTAAGACAATATTATTTTGAAGGTACACAACAACACACTTCCCAATCAATTCCTCAAATACTTTGTTCATCAACATGGCAGAGGTGAAGGGAGCGTTGGTCATTCCAAAGTTCATTACACAACACACAAACAACCCGTAGCGTGTGCAGAAGGCAGTTTTTTCCTATCCCTTGGCGCAATGCGGACCTGGTTGTACCCTGCGGTGAGATTGATCTTACTAAAGACCTTTGCACCTGCAAGCGTGTCAAACAGGTTGTCAATCAATGGCAGGGGGTACTTGTTCTTGACAGTCACTTTGTTTAGGGAGTGGTAATCTGTGACTAAGCAAAGGGACTTGTTCTTCTTGGCTACAAAGAAGACTGCAGCCCCATAGGGTGAGAGGGCAGGGCGTATGAAGCCCTTGTCAAATGCGTCCACAAGTTTTTAACAGAGAGTTATGTCTTTCTTGGGTGTCAAGAAATAGAGGGGACAAGCCTTGGGAAGCAACCCTTGTAGTTGTACAGCATGCTTGATCTCTTGGGAAGAGGGTAGTTGGTCCAGTGTTTCATCAAAACGTCCTTATATTCCTTGAGGAGTGTGCCAAGTGCTGGTGGGGGAGGAGTGGCCAAGGGGGAGCTGCAAGTGGTTTGGCGCAGATAATTTTGACTGAACATTGATTAAATTCCTGTGACCGTACTACAGTCACATTGGGCTGTGGTTTCACAAAGAGGTTGAATTGTGAAAAATTTCATAGGTTGAAATTCAAAACAATAGGATTGGACTTGGAGAGACTTTCCAGCGTAGTAATGGATTACCCAGGAATCAATTGGGCTGTACTAATTGAGGGCCGTAATGAATAATATGAACAGTTCAGATTATGAGGCTAGGTGTCTTAAACCAATAATCAAAAGGGAAGGTTAATTAATTGATACCCTGGAATATGATTGATAAAGATTTAATCATAGGGCCAAAATGGACTTGACTGTATCAAGTAAAGACTTGTTGTCCTTAAACCGTCTAATTAACTGGGAAAGTTAATTAATATATGCTAGTAATATAATTAAGGAGGATTTAATTATATTGTTTAATTGCTTTGACTGTGTCAAGAAGTTTGGTTAAGGTTAGCCAAAAGTAAACCCCCAAATTTTGTTAAAAAGCGCTGTTTTGGAAAATTAATTAGGTTAAAAGCGCCGCTGCGCCGCCTAATTGATTTGTAAATTGCTGAGGCGCTGCCCAGTGAATGTTTAATGCGCTGGGGTGCTTCCTGGGAAAGTTTCTGGGCGCCACAGTGGTGCCTGGTTCAATTTTCAAAGCGTTTTAATGGGGTTTAAGGCAAAAACCCATTAAATGCAAAAATAACTAAATGTAGACAATGGTGTCTATACATTCAGGATTGATCAGCTGGTTCCCAGTTAGAAAAAGGATAGCTTGGATCAGGAATACATATATTCTACAGGGTTTTGACGCCAGAAGTCCAGAATGCTTCAAGCCAAAGCAGTACATTTCCATGGAAGGAATCAGGTGATTCTGGAATGTATTATGTCACATTCTTATAGGTTAAGAGTGTGGAGATCTTTTTAGTAAAGATCTGGATTGAATGACGCCGTTATGTCATAAACAATGTGATAGGAATCCAGGTGTGATTCTGGAACCAAAGGGGTTTTCAGCCAAATGTACCCCAATTGGTATATAATGGAAACATGATAATAATTAATAAAAAATGATACTTATGTGTGACAGTGATCACTTTCCCCTCAATCTTTTTATGCCTTGTGTTTTTGGCTTTCAACTGAAATAAGACTACCATGGAATGAAAAAAGATGATCTGCATCTAAGACTATGGGAAGCAAAAAACGTGGAAGTGATCACCAGATGACGACAAGTTCAACATAGACCCTTGCCTGGAATCCATAAGCTCATTGAAGCTTACATGAGATTCCCTGTCAAATTGTAAAAGAGTCAGACCAGGATAATGAAGAAGCAAGCATGAATTTCCTAGATCCGTCAAAAGTTCAGTTTCCCCCTTGAAATTGTATGTACCTGTTAATGTGATTCTGACA
>QTSX02007520.1:0-25427 GCA_014839935.2 Entomophthora muscae | reverse complement strand
ATTAATTTGGGTGCATAGTTTGTTGTAGGTTGCAGGCTTTAAGCGCCTGAGGGCAGAACCAAAATTGTAGAGACATACATCTGCAAGATGCATGTTGGCGTAGTTGATGGAGTAGGACTAGCAAGTATGCCCTGCAGCCCTGATTTCTTGGGTTGCCCATTCCTGCTGCTCCATCTCTGCACTCAGTACAACTATATGCATGGTATTTTGTGTGGCCCACTCCTCCAGCATGGCCTTGAGCTCTGTCTGGTAGGCATACCCATCTTTAGTGTTTGATATTTCCAATTATAAATTGACGCTAATGGAGAAACTGACAATAAAACCCTGACAAACCAATACAATATCTGGCCGCGCTTGTACACGTCAGACTGGATACACTTCTCTCCAAAGTCTTGGATACTTACAGAAATCTTAGTGTATGATAGGAAGATGACATCATTATGGTCCCTCATTGCTCTCCCTTTGATAAAATTAATAATAGTTGAATTGTAGGGGTCAGTGTCCACTAAAATGGTACTGCTGAGAACTTAATTGGACAAGATTCTAGCAGCAATCACAACTCTGTGCATCCACTAATTCACTGCTCTTTTGTTGGTGAAGATGCTGTGGAGTCCCAACTGGAGACATACCTGGACCAGAGGCATCTGCGGGTCACGTTCCATAATGACCATCATAAGGGGATGGGCTGTATCACCTTTGGTTAAAGTACAGGCATCAGTCAGGGTCTTCTTGGTAGGGGGGCCACAGTTGGTGTGGTCTCTCAGGGTTGCAGCCACAGTGGACTTTGCAGACCCCATTGCGGCTGCAATTTCCCCAAGGGACATAAGCTTCCCTTGCTTTTCAACCATTTTGAGAACAATCTCCATAGTGATTAGTTTTCTTCTGCGTCTTGCAGGCTGATTGGCTGGGGGAGGGATGTGTTCATCTTGGGAACTGGTCAATGCCATCTGATTGGCTGTTTTGGGGTCCTGGGCTCTCTGGGTGACCCCATGGCTAAAATGGCTGGTTTCAGATGCCATTGCTAATAAGGGATTTGGGTTGGTAGCTGCCTGTGCATGGTGAGCAAACAGGGCCATGCTGGAAGTTGCAGGAGAAAGAACAGACTCCTGGGTGGGGCTTGCAGAGGGGCCTGCGGGTTGGGGAGTAACCATAGACAGAGGCTTCATTGTTAAGAGACCCTGCGTAGCCCTGCATGATTTTGTCAAGGCCAGGGAACAGCACATTGACTTGTTTGTTGTTGAAAGAAGACATAATAAATTTTTATTGAAATTTTAAACTCAAGAAGAGGAATGTATATTTTAGTCAATTTTATTGTTATATATGTTAATTTTGTGAATATTATGATCTAAATTTTAGCTGTCCTAAATTGGAATAGGGTGATTTTTGAGAATGCCTATGATTCCTAAAAGAATCAGAACAAATCCACTCTAGATCTTTTAGCATCCTTTTTGAGACACCCATAAATTATATTTATTTCAAACTCCTCACAATTATGATTTGAAATTTGGTTCTTGGGTTTGACAATCCCGCAATTTCAGATTTGTTAAGTTTTACATGATGTCTATGATTTGTTTGAAATACAGGAAATCTCAAATTGTCACTAGAATCCCGCATTTCCGATTCATGTATCCTGCATTTTTTTGCTGGGGTTTGTCTTTTGTTAGTTGAGTTATCTGCTCAAGAGATTCAAAATTTTCCAGTTTAAATAAATCAAAAAAGTCAAATTAAATGTTTGATTTTATTAAATATTTTTTTAATCAGCTGAGTTGCCCGCAAAAGTGATTTGAAATTTGGACCAAGGATTTGACAATCCCGCATTTTTGCGTTCAGGTTCTGAATTTACAGTAGCAGTGATGATATACTTCTTGTTGTTTTTCCCTGGCATGGGTCCCACAATTTCAAGGGCCCATACCCTGAAGGGTAGTTGTGAACAAATAGACAATACAGACTTAGGCGGAGTGTTGCTTTTTGTGAGCTATTCACACACTTCACATGGGTTGAGAACTTCTTGGACGTCCCAATATAAAGTTGGCCACTGTTGGGAATTTTGACCAAGCAATGATGCTAATTATGACAGAGCTTGCAGATATGAACTGCAGCTGCCAAATTACATAAATTGATAGTATAAGTTATATGCGTATTGGATTAGCAGTAGTCTGCTGACCTGAGCATTAAATTAGCCAATGATAAGCGCCGCTGCAGCAATTAAATAATACATGATTTGCTTCCACAGCACTTAAAAATATACACAAGCGCCGCCTGGCAAATATTACAGGCGCCAAAGCGCCACCCTACTTTTACATTGAGTGTTGGGTTTGATTCCCTATAATCTCAGATTTCCTAAATTAACTGTATTTCTAAGCATTCAATGCAAGGACACAAATTAGGCAGTATGAATGGCCTCAAAAAAATACTAAACCCTCTCTCCAGCAAGGATCATCTGTGCTAGGTGAAGCAATTAAATCTCATTGGTTGGCATGTTTGAAATGACCAAACCTAGATCACTAATTACCCAAAATAAGTGTGTTGGAATGTCCTAGAAGATATTGCCAACAGCTCAGGAAGATGCTCCCCAAGAGGGTATTTATACTTTTCCCCTAATAATAAAACACTTTTTGACTTATTATAAGTGCTTCTGCATGATAAGAAGCCAAGCCTCCAAAGTAATTATTGATTCCTCTTTCTATACATTCTTCTACCACAATACTAATCATATCCTCACATATGACAGTATTCAAGCCAAGTACCCTGCATCCTATTACAGAAATGAGTTGCCTTCATACTCCCAGCACAACAGCCACCACTCCTTGTGCTTGAGAAGTTCATAAAGATTGCAGCTCTTGGTGTGCCCTAAATCTCTATGATAGCGTAAAATGGTGTCAACTTGGTGTGTAGGGATGTGTGGGACAGTAGTTCCATCAGTCATATTGTAGTGTAATGTCCTGTATATGTCTTCAAAGTGGTGTTTGTTTTTGATGACTGTTTCTTTTGTGAGGTCAGTAGTGCTAGGGAAAAGCCTTTGTCTTTAGTTTGGAGTACCAGAAGGAGCCAGTCTGGGTCAAGCCCATTGTTGTCCCTTATAGCTCTAACATATAAGCGCAAGAGTGAACCTGCCATGACAAGTTCAGGTCCTGGTTTGTACTGGATGATTATATTGAATCTTTCTGGAAGTTCCATCCAATGTGTGTGTTTTCAGGAAAGTTTTGCCTGCGTTTTAAAGTATATAAGGGATTTGTGGTTGTTTAATATGGTGAATTCTTCCTGTTGTTCCAGGTAGCAGCGCCAATTGACAAGGCAGTGTTCAATTGCAAAATAGCTCTTTGTTGTGTATGGGGTAGTGACACTTGCCGTCTGTCAGTTTGTGTGACTTGTAGGCTACAAGTAGGAAGTCACCATCATTGTTCTTGATTTGTAGTACTCCCCTGATGAATGCATCAGAGGTGTCTGTCTCCGTTTGATATTCTCCATCTTGCTTGGGATATTGCAGGATGGATGCAGTTGTGAACTTCTAATTAAGACGTCTGAATCAAAGGTCACGTTAAAAGGTCCATACAAATTTGGATTTGGCGTCAGTAATTTCAGACAGAGGTGCAGTCAGGACGCCACAGTTGGGTATTAATTGTTGTACATAGGCAACCATTCTCAGGAATGTGCAAAGTTCTGACTTGTCATTTGGAGGTGACATTTTACAGATGGCCTGGATTTTCTGGCTGTCGGGTTTGATGCCGTCCTTTGAGACTATGTGTCCCAAGAAGGGTAGTTGCTCACAGAAGAATTGGCACTTGGAGGGCTTGGCCAACAGTTTGTGTTGTGCCAAGGTTGCAAAGACTGCCTCCAGGTTTTTGTGGTGTTGTTTCACCAAGGGGCTGTAGACAATAATGTTGTCTAGGTACACTAGGGCATGCTTGCCTATGTGTGGTGCAAATACTTTGTTCATGAAGGTTACAAAGGTGAATGGGGCATTTTTCATGCCAAAGTTGAGTACCACACATTTGTAGGAACTGTATTTAGTCCAGAAGGCCGTTTTGGGAATGTCTTCCTCCTTGATACAAATCTGATTGTAGCCTGCAGTTAGATCAATCTTGGAGAAGACTGTGGCTCCTCCCAGGGCATTGAAAAGGTTGTCAATCAGTGGCAGTGGGTAACAATTCTTAATGGTAACTTTGTTTAGGGCGCAGTAGTCTGTGACCAGACATAAGGTACCGTCCTTCTTAGCCACAAAGAATACAACAGCCCCAAAGGGAGACTGTGAGGGGCAGATAAGTCCTTTTTCCAATGCCTCCTTGAGGTAGGCGCGTAAGATGTTGTCTTCACTTGGGGTCATCCTGTAGATGGGGAGCGCCTTGGGTACAGCCCCCTTGAGTTGGATGGAGTGCTGAATATGTTTCTCAGGGGGCAGCCCAGGTAGCGCTTCCTTAAAGATTTCTGGATGGTGATCCACAGTGTTGCAGTCCTGAGGATGGAGGTATCCTGGTGGTCTTTGAAGTGTATTATCTTGTTCTGGCAGGAATCCCAGTCAATTGACTTCAGGTCTTTCTTTTTGTCCTGGGTCACTGTGATATGCACAAAGACGTGGTCGCATAGTAGTTGGTTCACAGAGTCAGGGTAGATCTGATGGTTGACACCTTCACGCTTGATGGTCAATACTGAGATTTGCCCAGTCTACATGGGGATTGTTCCTTTGCAACCAGTTCAGCCCAGCACAATGTCAAACTTTGGAAAATCAATGACAGGGCCCTGGATGGTGGAGTGCAGGTTCTCTAGCATGACAGAGAAGGGGACAGTTTCCTGTGTCACCACAATGTGATGTTCATCAGCTAAAACCACGTTCATAATCCTCAAAGGATTAGTGGCTAGCTTGAACTTGTCTACAAAGATGCTGTTGACTAGGGTTCAATCTGCGCCCAAATCCAGGAGTGCTGAGCCTGTGTAACTGAAAAAGCAGGAAGGATAAGACATCTGTTTATTGGGATGTCTGGAGATGGTGTAAAGTACTGGGTCTTCTGAGGGCACTTGGATCATTGGGAATTAATCCACATCCTTGGATTAATACTCATTGTTGGGCAAGTTGGGAGCTGTGCAGGGAGAGCTTGGCTTGCTTAATGCTCTCCCCGGGCTTTTCCCTTGTCATGATTTTCTTGTATGGCAGTGACACAGAAATGATTACAATTTGACTATCCATTGTTCCTGTTTCTGTGCCCATTTAAGCCTGCGGGTTTATGGTTTGAGCTGTTGCTGTTATTGTTCCCAGGAGGCAGGCAGCTGGAACGTCCAGCTGGGAGAGAGTCCTTGGGCCGCTCTTTTTTCCCATCCTGTGCTTTGTGAATAGCATTAGACGTTTACTCTGCTTTCTCTGCCTCAAGATACAGGCTCTTCAAGTTGATCACCTGGTTTAGGTTGATGTGTCTCATCACATGCAACTTGAGTGTGTTGTAGTACATGAGATGGGTAGCTGGGGTGTCAAAATCCATATCTGAGGGGGCACATAGTCATAATTCCTTGTATGCTCAGGTGAACTCCTTTACCATGCCTGTTTGGGTGAGATTCTTCACTTGGTGTATGATCATGAGTGCAGTGTCTTTCAGCACAAACCTTTCCAGGAAGTCCTGCTTGAAGGTGTCCTAGTCCTTCTTGGTGTGATCTTTGTGCTACTTGTTACACCAGGTATCAGTGTTGTATGTCAATCAAATGGAGATCTCTGCAATCCAGAACCATTGTGGGCATTCCATTTGTGCCATCTTGCTCTGGGCCAATCTAATCCATGCTGTGGTGTTGTTGTTGTTGGCTCTAGAAAATGGCTCCGAGGCAGCGCTTTGAAGTCTCTGGGCTACGTGAGCTGACATGATGCTTTTGTCTGTTGCTTGAGTGATAGCTTTAGGTGCCTGGAAGAAACCCTGTGCCAACAAGGCATTGAAGGCAGAGATCAGGATTGCCATTCTCTGGTATAGCACAAAGCTATCAGGTATTTTGGTATTGGGCGTGTATGGTGCCCAGTCCAGTGGGAGGCCAGACATGATTCTATCAAGGTTTTGTTGGCTGCGGCAAGTATGGGCAACAGGCAGAATTTTAGGGGATAAAATAGGATGGAAACCCTACTTCTGCTACTAATGCTGCAACTGTGCTGCTTTAGCAGAGTTACAAGTGTAAAAATATTTGGAAACTAGATAATATTATTTATTGAGAGATATGTATTATATAGTCACTGTGAATTGTGGATAGTAGGAACATGATAGCGTTGATCACACAGTGGGATGTTGAAGGGGGTGGCCTGATCTGGTAATGATTCAAGCGCCAAATCAAGGTATCCATCATATGGGATCACCATCTGTTCATGTTGTTGGATTTGGAGATTTCAGTTGACTTCCTAGTTTGGCTTCAAGTGACTGGATAGTCAGGTTGCAGGTTTCAAACCTTCTTACTTGGAACCTTGCTGGCGGGTCAAGTCTGCTGTTTTGACAGGAGCCAAGACAACAAGTAATCCAAGTTGATCAGGGATTTTTCCCAGGTTGGGACAAAGGTCTGGCTATTAGTGGATACTGTCATGAAAGGGTACTCCAGAACAAATTGCTCATCAACTGTGTGTTCTAAATCCTCCAGTGAATTCAGATGTTTAGCGGGGGGTTGTGAGGTTTTCTTGGTGAGATGAGGGAATAATGTCCTATTCAAGGCTAAAGAGGATTAACTTTACACATAGTATTATTTTTTCTACCCCAACCTCCAATCATACTAGTTGTCCATCCTTTGTGGTGTAGACTGTTAGATATTCTGTGCAAGAGTTGGCCCCTTATAATTTTTCTATCACTATACTTGTGTGCAGGGTAGTGAAATCCAGATGGAAGTGAACAATGTTATAGGGTAAAAACCTATCTTTATTTAGTATAAAAACCAAGTATATATAGTAAATCAGGTAATTAGTAAAAGGAGGATTGGGGGATTTTGGTCATGCCTGGTATCAACACTAATATTGGTTATCAATACCAATCCAGAATTGAGGTTTGATTAATTGGTCAGATAATTGATACCACCTTCATTCAAAATTCTGGACTCAGAACCTAATTGCGCAATTTGGATCCAGAATCAATGACTCTGGTGTTTACTAACCATCTAGAGCCTTCAGTTGAGTCAATTCCCAATACAGTTCAAGTTGAATCCAGAACATACTGTCATCCACTAGCTCTCAGCCAATTGGTTGCCCAATTACTAAATTTGTAAGCAAATCTAGATCTGACTTTTAGCTTGGTTCTAACCAAATTCATTTCTTTTTATCAAATTTGTGACATCATCCCTTGGATAGCCAACCTCTAGATTCTAGACCCCCAGGAATGAAGCCTGGTAATAGGGAAGTATATGGATTTTTGAACCCTGTGCCAGGCATCATGGCCATTTTTGAGTTAAATGTTATGAGCCCTTGGTTCTTCCAACCTATTCTGTATTTTATCCTTGTAACTTTACCCTTGTGTACTGTCTCTTCTGGCCCAGACTATCTTGCATCTTACTGTCTTCTTTCTATAGTTTTTTGTCCCCTTGGTTCACTGTACAGGCCAACACATTTTACAGAGTATCCATTGAATCCAGATTATATTAGATTCCTGCGTAAAACAATGCTACAATATATGACCCCTTGGCTCAAACCAGGGAGAATACCAGAGGCAACTGTGGTGAAGTCAACTCCCTGGTACTTGACACTTTGTTGAGTACCAGGAAGTCAAGTGCTTTACATGTGAATATATTAGTATTTTTGGCTTAACTGATTTTAAAATAATTTTTACTAGTAATATAGGGGTTTGAAACTAAAAACCAAGTTTAAAAATTACTCAAATTTGACTCCATTTAATAATTTGGTTAGCTAAGAGACCAATTTAAGGGGAAAATTATAAGTAAATTTATTAGCAAAAATGAAAAAACCTGTGTTCAACACTCTAAAAAAAGTGGCTAGGTCAACACTTTTTAATCTAAATCTTAATTTATTAATAAAATACATATGCTCTTATAAAATTTGTTATTTTACTATTTATATTTTTATTATTAGTGTCCATAGTCATTGTTTAAGCTCCCAAGCACCACTATACTGGATTTAATGGTATAGACATTAATCAAATACCCCACTTGTTTTACATTATTTCATTTCTGGGTTTGTGGATTAGAGGGTGCCACATAAAGTAAGCCCAATTTATTAATAGATTTCATATGTAATTTATAAAAAACGGAAACTTGACTTCCCCTCTGTTTGACTCTATCCACTCGCCACCTGATTGGTTTTGAATTTAACTAATCAAAGGCTTGGAATTAAGGCTAAATCAATGAGTGACACATTATGAGCGCCACTTGACACACATCCACTTGACACTTTAACTTAGGGATTAGTACAGAGAGCTTCTTAACGTTGTAACCAACACTATGGTAAATAATTCACTCCCAGCTCCTCCCAGCATAACGTAAACACTAATAAACACATTCCCATTCATTTAATTTTTTACTTTTGTGGTATTTTTTCATATTTGAGCATATGAAACTGCTTTGTTATTGGGTTAACTTTTGAACCCATTTTAAATTTAAGCAAGTTTTATATGTAAAAAACAAAGTGAATTTGATTTTTCTGTGTGACTCCAGGAAACTCAACAGTGAAAATTCAGCTTTTCCAGCTTATTGAAAGTGCCAAACTCAACACTTTACTATGTTTTGATTTTTAACTCCCAATAAAAAGATTCCACATAATATTTTTTTTGCAATTATAATATACTGCTCTTCCTTCTACTCCCTTATAATTTTATATACTTTTTTGGTTTTTAGTTATACTTTTACATTGATTTAGCACTAAGATGTTATACTGAACCTAACATATTTGATGCTTCATCATAAAATCACTTATTTTATATGTTTTAACTTATATATCTATATTTTGAGTTTCTATTTTTCTTCTATTTACTTTGTTATGTTTTTTTCTTGATAAATAAAACTTTATTTTTATACTTTTTACTTAACTTTTGCTTTACCTCTTTGTGTTTTATATTGTTCATACTGTTTTATTTACAAAACTAAACTTTCCTTTTGCCAATATCAAACAAGAACAATAAGCTTACCAAGCACCAAGCCTCCAGGGGCTCTAAAGAACCAGCCACCACATCCAAGTATGTCAAGAAGCCCGCAATGGCAAAGTCTCCTAATCCATCTCCCCCCACCCCATCTTCCCCTCTCCTCCCCCCCCTCTACCCTCATCTTCTACTTCCCCTTCACCTTCCCCCAAAAATTCCTCTCACAATAAATCTGATTGTGATCTTACCAACCACTTCTTTTACCACTTAGAGGCCAACTCTGAGCCCACTAAGGAGCGCCGTACCAAGAAGGCAAAGGCTGCCAAGGAGCCCACCTCTTCTTCAGGTAAGAAAAAGGAGGCATCCAAGCAGGCCTTGAAGAACCCTTCCCCTCCCCCTCCTGATGGCTCTTCCCCCCTTCCTCATCTGACCCCCAAGATGAGCCTGAGGAGTACTCCAAGAAGTTCAAAGCTTCTGTTCACGTTGCTTGGGATCCACTGGCCATCCACAATATCTGCAATTTGAACAGAGAGTTAAAAGTCCCTAAGCGCTTCCCCTGTTTTCCCCATCATGTCTGTAAATGGTGGCCCTGGCTATGTTGCTGAAAATTACATCTTCAACTTTAATAACCAAAAGTGCCAAACCAAGAGCAAGCACTTTGTCTGTGAGGATAAGACTTTCAGGGCCCGTCTGAATACTGAGGGCTGGGAGTGGGTAACAGCCAAGAAGAGGGAGCACATATGTGAGCCCCTCAATCATCTAATCACTCAGATGCTTAAGTGGTATCTGGTTCAGATGATCCCCACCTCCTCTCACATCTGGGCTTCTGATCTTATCATAAAGGTTTTTGCAACATCTCAAACCCAACAATCTTAAGTTGGTACTAACACAGGAACAGTTGATCAAGTTTATCAGCAATAAGCAGATTGCCGCCAATGTCCCTCCCCCCAAGGCCTAAGGCATTCTATCTGAGTTCAAAATCACTCATGAGCTTAAGCAGCTCCCAAATGGGGAGCTCTTTCTCCTCCATGACAATGTGCCCACCACCAAGGACCGCATAATCTGCTATGCAACTTAGCAGAACCTGCTGGAGTTAAAAAGGGCGTAAACCTGGCTTGTTGACAGTATCTTTGCCACTTGTCCCTGGATGTTCAAACAGCTCTGGATGATTCATGCCCAGATTGACATCCGGGTGATTCCACTTGCCTTCTTCCTTCTCCCTGGGGCCACTGAGGCCATATATACCCATGCTTTCTTTATCCTTTACAAAGCACTTTCCCTCCTTCCCCCTGACAACAACAATGATGCCAAGAAGACCCCCTCCCACACCTGTGCTAACCCTCCTGCTGCTGACAAGGACCAGGCCACCCTAGACTTGGAGGAAAATGTAAGGTTCAGAGCTCTTGGGCCTCACATGTGCATTATAGACTTTGAGCCTGCTCAGTTCAATGTATTTGAGCAGCTGTTTAGCAGGGAGGTACAGGGGTGCCACTTCCACTTCCGCCAAGAAGTTGCTTTCAATGTGCAGGCCCATGCCAAGCTTAGTAGGCTGAGCCAGAGGAACACTTTGGACACCTGCAAATTTGTGCTGGCACAATTCAGTGCCTTGGCTTTTTTAAAGCCAGAGCACTCTGTGCAGGGGTTCAAGATTCTCTCAAAAGATCCTTACATAGCAAAGCATCTGGAGTTCAAGCCTGTCCTCAAGTACTTTGAGCCCCAGTGGATTGGGAAGGTTGTCACACAGAGGCAAGGCAAGGCCTGCGTCAAGGCCAGTTAGAACGTTTACTGGGTGGCTGTCAACAGGGAGCTCAGGACCACTTTGGCGCTAGAGGCTTATCACAAACATCTTAAGGCTAACTTCGGGCTTCACCCAAAGTTCAACAAGTGTTTCTCCCTTCTCTAGCATGAGAAAGAAAAAACCATTTCCAAGCTCAGAGATCTTGCCAACCGTGTTTCCCCACCAAGCCTACCACCTGATCCACCCCCTTCATCAAGGCCATCCAGGGTGCGGCCAAGCACAAGTATAAGGCCTCTGATATTAAGCAGCAGCTTGAGCTTATTTCCACTGCCCTCCTGGAAGGGGCTAAAATAAAGAGCAAGTGCCTAAAGTTGAAGTGTGGAGATCAAAATCTCCAAATTGATGGATTTTTTGATCTCTGCACTTTTTTCCAATAAAAAAATTTGCAAAAAAATTAATATTTTTCTTAAATTTGACTTTTTTAAAATGTTTTACTAGTAGCTAAAATCAAAAAACCAAGTTCAAAGTGCCCAAATCAATTCAATTTAAAACACACATTAAATTATTTTGGCTTTTAAAATAGATATTATTCATCCTTTTGAATATAGGGGACAAAATTGAAAGTGCAGAAATCAAAGTCCAGAAGTCTCTTCAATTTAATACTTGAGGCCCCAAAATTAAAAAATTAAAATATCACTTAATATTGATTCTATCACTATGTAAATGATCAGAAAAGCTTCAAAAACATATCATACTCAACCAAATAAGCTAAACCCTATCATACAGGTTCACAATCACCTTTAAAACATTTGATTATAATTTCATTTATTTTTATTATGTAAAAGATAGAGTGCTGAATGAAACAAATCTGATATGATCATTTAGTAATTTACTAGGTGTAGTAATAGAGTGCGCAAATTGAAAATGCTTCAAATCAAAATTCAAAACACACTAATTTAGTGCTCACCTATATATTTTAAATTATGATTGGAATTTAATATTGTATTAACTAAGCTCCAATAGGTGTTTATAATCAAAAGTGCAGAAATCAAAAGTGCATTTAAACCAAACAGACACTCTACTTGGAAACTCCATAATAATTTAACCAGTGTAAGTTTAAAGCTTAAAATTAGAATTTTAAAGGTTAAAGACTTGCTTTAGAACATAGTAGAGGTTCAGGCCTTTTGGATTAATTTAGTGTAACTTTTTATAAGGTTTAGTAAAAACTACGGATTTTGGCAGTTTTGAAAAAAATATTAGATTAATTTACTATGTTATTATGTTTCCTTATGTTTTTAGGGGAGTGTCAAAATTGAAGTGCCAAAATAAAAACTCTCTAATTTTCTGATCAAAACCCCTTTTTTGCTCCTTTTGAAAGCACCATGAAGTTAACTTCTCAATTAAAATATTTATTAAAACTAGCAAAATATAGTAAAAAGCACTCTGCCTTTCAGATTCTGATTAAAAAATGATATTTTCATTAATAATTTTATATTATTTTTTACTAACCAAAAAATACTAACTTTGAGTCATCTAGATGCCCCCTAAGTCAACTCACATCAACCCAAAGAAGGCCACCCCTTCCAGATCTGAGAATCCTGGCCCCAAGACCAGCAATAAGATCGCCAAGAAGACCGCCAAGAAGACCCGTGAGCTCTCCCCCTCTCCAGAAGAGGAGCCTTCTGAAGAGGAACCCACCCCCAGCCCCTCCAAGAGCCCAACTGGGCACAAGTTTGTCCACATTCAGGAAGATGAAGAGGAGACGCCCCCTCACATCTCAGAAGAAGATCATGAAGACCTGTACAACTCTGGAGAAGCTACACCAACTGAGGATGACCTTGAGACCTGGGATATCCTTAAAGTCCAAAATATTTGCAATTGTGAATAGGAGTTCTTACTGCCAGATTTCCTGCCCATCTCCTTCCCAATAATGTCCTCCAAGGGCAATTCTGGATTCTACTTGATGGTTTTATGTTTAAGTGTAATGATGAGCAGAAGCACTTGGTGCTTCATCATTACAAGTGTGAGGGGCCTGCCTGCCCCGCCAGCCAGACTACAACTGGTTTTACCCAGTTTAAGAAGCTGAATAATCAGCACACCTTCCTAGAACCAACTGGGGTATATCAGCGCCTAATAAAGTGGTACCTGCGCCAAAGGCAGCCTTTCAACATGGGCATTACCTCCCAGGAGATAGTTACAAGGGCTATTCACAACTTGACCAGTTTTTAAAAGATAGCAGTTGGTACTTTTGGATCCCTTAAAAAGTATGTAAGTGATAATTGCTGGAAGTCTGGCAATGTGGGCAGAAGTGCCACCTCTCTCCTGGAACTGGATATACCCAATGAGCTCAGAGTCACCTCTAAGGATGAAAAGTTTCTCCTTCATGACAATAGGCCTGATGAGCATAAAAGAACCATATGCTATGCCATCCAGGAAAACCTTAAAAGACTGATGGCTGCCAATATCTGGTTGGCTGATGGGACCTTCTCATCATGCCCTAAGATCTTTTCCCAGCTTTGGTGCATTCATGGGAAGTATGGTGATAAGGTTTTACCAATGGTTTACTTTCTAATGTCAGGAAAAAATGAGGACAACTATAATCATGCCTTGGAGATTCTAAAGGGGAGGTTGGATCTCCTTCCCCCTACTGATACCCCCACTTCTTGTGACAGAAATTGCAGGATAGTATGAAGCCGTTTCTAAGTGATGAGGAATTACCACCTAAATCCACATAGAATTAATGATTAACCACCAATGTGGCTTCAAATATCTTTTTGTAAAATTTCCAATTGTAATACCAAGATTAAGCAGAACAATTAATCCTAACCAAAGTAGCCCAAGATAAATGGCCTGAGACAACATCAATGAATCTTCAGAATAAAATTCTGGACATTGGGAGGCAACACAATTTTCAGTTTCAAGAATGGGGGCTGCAAAATTGGTTGGCGCAAAATTAGCATTGGGCGGCACCAACAACAAAGTTCCAACTGCAGGACTCCATCTTCCAGAAATGATTTGGTTGAGAATCAGATTGTACAAAATATACTGTAACAATCCAACCACAGGATGCATTTTGAAAAGTAAATTAGAACTGGGGATAAATGATTTTTATTGAGTAAAATTTTGGGAGGACTCAACTCTTAAAGTTAAAACAGTGAAAATTATTCAATATATATCAGAAAATTGACTAAGCAATACCACCTGAGTCTTGACCTCCTATTCCTTTCACATTGTCAAGTAAGTATCTGGTCCAGGTTGCAAAGAACCCTTGTGTGACCAGCTTCTGAAGACCATGCTGATTAACAAGCTCATATTGGGTGACCCTCAAATTACGCCAATTTATCAATGTCAATTTGCAAGGAGAAAACGGTTTCAGCTGACAAACTGGATCAGCTGTAACCCATTTTCAATTGGCTGTTTGATTTAAATCCATTAACTTGGTCAATTTTGATAAAGTTTTGCTGGCTTTCTGAGCCTTCTTGCTTGGGCAGATAATTCCCGGCATGATGGAACCTACTGTGACACTTCTACACCCAAGAGGAAGAAGTCTAAAACCCCAAGCCAACCTGATGATGAAGAAACATCAGAACCTTATCATAACCACCTCCTTGCTGACTTTGATCCTTCTCAATCCAACACCTTCAAAAAGTTATTTAAGAGCAAGCCTCATGGTTGCTTATTTCACTTCCAACAATGCCTCAGAAGAAAGCTGCAGAGCTTTACTGAGCTCAACAGATTGGCTACCAGATGTCATGGAAGAAAGGAAAACAAGATTGAATGGAACCAGTTCAAGTTTTTTAAGAATAAGATCATGAAGACTACTTCCTCCCTGGAAAGCTGGCACTACAATTTTTCCAACTGTGCCGGGGTGAAGAAACCCAAGTTCAATGTCCTGATCAACAAACTAAAAGTTGAACAAGCAACCAATGAAACTCTTTACCAGGAGTTTTTGGATGGACACCAAAGTGTTTCCTGGAGCAGCAAGGATCTCAAAAGCTTTGAGATAGTCATAAAAAACTCCCTCATTTCCTAAAACTCTTCCAACTAGCTCACTCATCTTAAGAATATTGCAAAAGTTCTCTAATATTCCAAATTAAATCTGGTATTGCTTTTACTTTCTTTTGATTTTATGTTGTGACAATAAATATTTTACCATACAAATACATTTTAAAGCAGTTTTTTGTGTAGCTTCATATTTAATATTCAATTGAATGCAGTTACATATAAATTCTAGTCTAATTTTGATTTTAAAAGTAAAAAAGAGTTTCTTTAAGAAATAGCTAATTTAAGAAGATTTTTATTATCTAGGATATACTTTTTATTATAGAAATGAATTTCTTGGGGTCTCTTTAGTCTAGAAAAAATTTAAAATATGTTTTTTATATTGAGAACTATATTTTATTTGGCTTCAAATTTAACTTCTGGAAAATCAATTTTTGCACTTTGATCTTTGATATTTTTAATTTCTTCACCCTACATAGTGTTTTGATTTCTGCACTTTTTGGGGGTCCCATTTTTGATTTCTTCACTTCTGACCTTAGGAACTTCAACCTTAGGCACTTGCCCAAAATGAAGAAGGGGAAGAATGAGGAGGAATAAACTTGCTTGTTTCTATGGTTTTAACTTTTAACTTTTTAGCTTTGATTCTACTTTTTAGTTTTAATTTTTAATTTTCTTGATTTAATTAGATAGCATTGATTATTTCATGTAAAAATGGCAAGTTTGAAATGAATATTTATAGTTGAAAGTAAGTGAAATATCTTAACTTTTGTTAATTTACTGTAAAACATAAGATATTCACAGTTGTGCTTATATGAACTATATAAAATAAATATTAATATTTTTTAATATTTTGGATAAATTAACTGATTGTGTTTATGTTTATTTTTACTTCATTGGAATTTTGATTTTTATGGTAATCAAAAATATTTTAATAATGAAGAGTGTAAATTACATAGTAAAATGAGAAATAGTTGCTTATTTCTCCTTATTTTTATTAATCAGGGGAATGTTTTTATTGCATTTTTGAGCTCTATGGGGGCACTTCAGTATACCATAGCTGTATAGCTTATTTTTTTATTAAAAGTTTTCAGAACATCAAGATCTGTTAGTTAAAACAGTGTTGATTTCCAGTTATCAATCAGGGAAAAAGCTGAATTCTCACTTTACTATAGTGTCAAGCACCAGGGAGTCAAACTTACCACAGTTGCCTACCAGAAGCACCTGCAAAGATATATGTATAATACTTAACCACAGCCATTTAGAGATAAATATACCCATCAGCCTATCATTCCCTAATGAAACCTCACCCACCCCAGACCCTAGCTATACATTCACCCCAGACCTTCCTGTAGGAAGCTCTGACAAGCTTTTTGGGATCAAGTGTGCTAATCTTTTGGGAATAATTCATACCATGGCCCCTGATGCCAAGCCTTAGGCAGGTGCTTTTCTCTCATGCATTCAAGCTAGTCCCCATTCTCAGATGATATCAGCCTTCTGGCCTGCTCTACCCCAAACCTGATGGGCCAGCCAAGGATGGTATCATGACATCATAGCCAATCTGGGTGCCTGCCCTGGTTTAAGCCCCAGATCAGATTCTTTCAGAAGCTTGAGAATCCCAAGCTTAGGGTACAATGTTTAATTGGAAGGGTCTGGGGGAAAGGCTCTTGTGATGATCCACATGTTGAGCTATTTTTCAGGTGTAGGCTGATGTTGACCAAGTAGAGAACAATTGCCTGAGAGAGGTAAATGTTTGTGTTTTTGTTTGTTTGGCAATCTGGGATAGCTGGAGTTTTGCTCAAACAAGGTAGTTGGGGCTTGGATTTTTGCCTTGGTGTGTTTGTAAGATGATCCCTTGCTAGTGCTTTAGAAGGATGTATAAGTTTTTTATCCTGTGATGAATGTACTAAAGTAGCACTAAAATACTAATCCCAACTGGGGTGAGAATATATTTGGGTAACTTTACCTAATATGGGGGTAAAGTTTCTCTTTCTATGAATTATGAGTAGCTCTAAGGAGCTCTTAGAGCTGCTGGGCAAAGCATGTATTTCTCAGAACCATCATTAGGGTGGCTATCCAGAAAAACAGCTGCATAACTTAATGATTTGAGAGTTTTGGGAAGTGAAGCTGGTTAATTTGCGCCTAAAAGCTCAAGCTAACCACTTGGGTGAGTAAAAACAGTAGTGATGCATGAGATATGCTTGCTTCTGATGGTCTAAAGTGTAGGTCATTTATGGGGGTCAAGTCTAGGTTGATTCACTTGAGAAGACCTATTGCCTTATTCTGAGGTGTTGACTGATGTTAACTATCAAAAAGAAGCCATGATAGAGGTTACCTATAAGGGCTTAATAATTTTTTCATTAGCTATGCTAGGTTCTAGGCTATTAGGCTAAGGTTGGAACAATTTGTGAAAATGTTCCAACATTTCTCTGAATTGGTTTGCTGAGGTATCAGAAGGTGGACTTATTTGCCTTGGTTTTGTTACAATGGTAAAATTAAGGAGAAATGTTGAGAAAATTACAGGAAAGAGGTTTCCTTAGTGATTTTCTTTGATAGATAAAAGTAGTTTGCTATGAGAGCAAGATACAAAGCTTGTTTGGTGGGATTATTTATTTGGATTTTACTATGAGTGTAAAGATCTGGGCAAAACGCTAAGAAAGATCAATAAGAAAATTTTAAATAGTATTCTAATATTTAAAGGATTAAGGTTGAATGCATGAGAGACTGGTGCTTGTATAGGGAACTGGTTAACACTTAGGTGCACAAAGTGTTAATGCTTCAAGAAGTTTGAGCAGTGGAAATTAACTTCATAGTTGGATTGTGTGTTGTGCCCTGCCCCAAAGGGCAGGCTTTCTTTATTTTATTAAGGTGTGTTAATTTTTGGTTTATTCTCTTTTTAAATAGAGTTTAAATTTAAATAATTGATATTTTCTTATTTTAAATCAATTGCCTTCATTTTACACTCAATTTGTGCTTTAAGTTACTTTCAAAAATTTCTTTTTTGCTTTCACTTTAGTAGCAATATAACATCTACTTTAAAGATAAGATTGAATTAATTTTTTGCTTACTTTAAAGTACTTTAGGCTTATGTCAGCGCACACTTTCTCCCTCCCTACTGTTGCAGATCTGCAGGTAGCTCTGATGAGATTCTTGTTTGAAATTCCTTCTTTTACTTATTACTCCTACTTCCAGACTTCTCCTGCTTCTTGGCCCTCCCTTTTCCTTTGCCTATTATTGCTAACAGCAACACCACTTTTTCATAAATAAAGAGCTTCAGAAGTGTAGGCTTTAAGCCAAAATTCTAAGTGATTTCTTACTTTCAATCTTACCTATTATTAACTTTGTTTCTTAAAACTTTCAAATTTAAAAGAACTTTACTTTTATTATTTTATTTTTAGTTAGAGATAACATTTTTTAGTCCAAAATGGAAGTTTTTAAACAACAAGCCTTAGGCTTATTGTATCCAAAAATTTTCATTAAGAAATCCTTTAATAGCTATATATATCAATTTGCCAATGGAGAATATCCTAATATCAATATTCCTTTAGTAACTAATAGATCATTACTTGTCACAAGGGACAAACTCCTATTGAACATGCTTACTGGAAAACCTCAACTACGGGATTCAAACCCTGATACCCTGTGGGCCGCCAGCCCGCAGATTTTTGGACTTGAACCAGAGCAGGGTTTGGCTTTGGGAAATCCTCTAAAGCTTGATGAGTCAAAATCACCTACATAGACACTCCCCAAGTTAAAGTTTCCTGTTAACTCAACCAATCAGTGAGCGGGCCTAGCCATAGAACCCAAAATAACTCAGGCCACCACAGAAGGGGAAACAAAGAAACTTCCTATAGAATGCGGGCCACCCAGAGATGACCAACCCCACAACCCAACAAGGAAATTTTAGTATTCTCAGTTCAAACCAGCCAATGAATTAACTCCTGCAATGGATGCCACCAAGGACTAGGAAGATCAGGTAAACAGTACCATCCGGACTAGAGAAATTCAGAAAAGTTTTCCCATGACAGATGGCATACTTATACCCTGGACTGCCAGGAAGTTGCCCATCACCATTCTTGCAATAAAGTGACATGAACCAGTGGTTCAACCAGGTTATTCCATACTTAATATTAGTTCAATTTCATTTACAGTCTATCTCCTGCAGTTCTGTACTTCACACCCATCAACCCCAAGAAACTGCGGACCAGCTGCCCAACCTTTATTGTCCACCAGGAGCTCCCTTTGGCCCAGTACATTTCACTGAGTACCCTCCCCCTAATCCTGCGTATTTGGAGTTAACCCTAGAGGAAATCCTAATCTGCAACCCTGAGGCTAGAACTAGAGAGACAGAGACTGTTTACAGAGAAGGCACCAAAATCACTATACCTCCTCTGCTATTCCGCAAAAAGTACAACTACCTGTATGTATATTTGGTCCCAATGACACCACCTCTCACCCTGCAGCCCAACCACCCTCAAGAATCTTTTGCTGCCAATGAATCCAATTCCACTCAGATATTTGGAGTGATGTATATCACTCTAACCAGCTTGATCGACTCTATGGTGCCTGCTAGCAGACCTTGGGCCCTCCTGGGAAAATTGTTATCTTATATTGTAAAGTTAGCACCAATCTTGTGGTGGGCCCTCACTGCCAGGCCTGCAAGCTCAAGACCCCCCACAGGCTGGCTCCCTAACATTATTAAATACTTTATTTTATCTTCTTTTTTTGGGGTTTTAAACTCCATTACACCTTTTGTAACCTAATACATGTTTTTAGCCAGGTTCTATAAAGTTAAGATACAGACTGTTCCTATCTTTTTGTACCTCTTAAACCTTAACCCAAATGCTTTACACGCTTTGGTTTAAAACCTTTCACCATTATGGGCAAGACCTTAAATTGTAGTGAATCTTCATAAATAGTGTAGTTTTTAATGCTGTAATTAGTGGCTGAGTTGAGGGCATGTTTCCTGATGAACATTATTAGTTGGAAGCTAAAAGCTTAAAGTATAAGACAGAAAAAGTGAATCAATACTTTAAGCTTTTTTATTATAGAAAAAATTGAGCACAAATAGTTTAAGCTTTTAAAGAAAGCCATTCTGAAGGCATAAACTTTGGGAATAAGGTGCTATAAGAAGGAAGTTGGCTGGAAAAATGATGGGGTCTTTTGAAAAAAATTGGTTGCAAGTGGGATCTTTGTTGGGTGCTTGATCTGCATCTTGATGGTTACATGTATAGTTTATTTAGAGTAACCAGATGTTGTCTAAAGAGTTTAAATTCTTTCTGGATGATTATTTGATCAAAAGGACTCCAAACCAGTGTTAAATCAGAAGGTTTCTAAGGGGATCTTCCTTTTGTTAATAAAGACTATCTCTACCCCTATTATCCCTTTTTTGAAAGAGAACTTCCCTAGTTATAATGGTTAGGAATTTGGTTAAAAGGAGCAGAAGATGCAAACCTTAGTCTGTTTGCTCATGGAAAAACTCCTTGCTGGGAAATAAGTAATGTGGTGTCTATAACCTTGAGATCTGGGATACTGTTGTACCAAAGATTATCATGCAAATAGCCTCCTGGATAGTGGAGCTTCTTTAGAAGCCCATGCATTGCTGTAAAATGCATTTTCCCCTAGTTACCAGCATCCAATGATGATTAGGAGGCATGAACAATTATCCCTGATAATGGCAAACCCAATTCAGCTGGTCCCTAGCTTTGACCCAGGACACACCTTGGCAACCTCTCAGAAAAAGGAGCGTTATACTAGGTTCTGGTGGCTGTTCATGCGCTGAGACATCTTGGACCTCCTAAAGACATGTTTTCTGTGTAAAAATAAAACATTCAAACCTTCTCTGCCAAAATCAGTTTTACCTATCAAGGCTATGAAACCATTCAAACCTTCTCTGCCAAAATCAGTTTTACCTATCAAGGCTATGAAACCATTCAAACAATAGGCTCTCAGCATTTTAGAGACCCCTAATAGAAGACAATATAGGGGGAAATACATCATCTGTAATAATTAAACAGTGATATATAAGATGCAAGGAAAGACAATGAAGATAAAATAAAAAAAATTCTTAATTTCTTTGACAACACTAATCCAAATTGACAGGAAGGTATCATTTTTTGCACTGTCCTAGGTATAGCATAATGCTGACATGAGAACCAAAACCAATAGAATCAATTGAAGAGGTAAATCAGATCTGTTAGATAGGGGAATCAAAGGATATATGGTGGGACAAGGGGACGTTAAGGAATTAGTACCAACTGAAATATAACTGCTGACAACTTATAAACAACTTTGACCAAAAGGCTAATATATCATGTTGCTCTTTTTGTATTACTGTGCTACAATTATTTGATATTATAGGGCACAGAACATTCAATTGATTACATTCATATGTGAGGATATGAGTAGAATTGTATCAGAAGAGCCAGAGTCAAATGGAAACATGATTATTGTCAAGAAATGGCTTCTGATTGTGCAGAAGTACAGTAGTTTTCAAACCTGTTGAGATAAATTTATATTAGTCAGTTTAGAACGCATGAACTCAGTCTAAAAACAAAATCAAAAATTAAAGGAATTCATATTAAATTACAATAGATTTGGATCCACTTTGATCTCATTTTTAGACTGAGTTCATGTGTTCTAAACTGACTAATATTGTAGATTCACTGCCCCCTTTGGCCTTGGATAGGACTGTCTTTCCTTGTTGCACAAAAAAGACTGCTCAAAGTCCAGCAAAACCACTTAATTCACTCAAAGATTTAGCTCACACTGTGGATGAAAGATTTTTGTTGGCATACCCCGCAGAACCCCCAGCTTTGGTTGCCCCAGCCTGGGAAGAAACGCTGGTTAATTTGGACTATTTATTAGCTTGGTATTGTCCTCTCTTAAAAACAATCAGGAACACCCAATCAAATGGGGCCACATCTATGACCAGAAAGTTAAATGAACCTGACCTAGTTGAGTTGCCTTCCAGCCAATCAGGTGGTCCCGCAGAAATTAGCTTGAAACCTTCCAGTGCTCCTGGCCTTGGCTAGCAAAATTTCTCTTCCAGCCAATTGGATGCAAGTCAAGTTGGTCATGTGATTCTCCCCTAGCAACTCACCCCCTTTTACAATGCCAGGGGACTTTTTGTCCCCTGCTTGTCAATTTTCCAAATTATTAAAGTTTGAGTCTTGTTGCACTTGGTTTTTAAAATTTGTAGTTGATCAGATCTCATTTTGGGTACCTACTGCCTAAAGATTCTAAAGTGTTAGTCATATTCTTAATCCTTACCTTTTGTCAACCTGTTTCAAACCCAGTCCTTCTTCTGGGACTCCTGAGACAAGCTCAAGTGTATATCTGTCTTGATTTTTGCTTTTTCTTTCAAAACTTACTTTTGATATTAAAAGTTTTAGTCAAATTCATTATAAATACTTACTTTATCTTGATTTTTTACTTTAAATTATTTGTTTCAAACGCGCCTTTGTTTTTGCCTGTTGGAAAAGACACCTGAGATCACTGCCAAGCTGCTCCAGGCCTCCTAGCATATTTTCTACCTGTCCACTTGTTGTGTCCCCCCCTGTTTGGCAATATTTTATTTGTTTTACCTATAAAAAGACCACCTACCTTGTCCAAATTTTGCAGTGAATTTAACAATAATACTCCCAGCGTTGAAGTTTGTGGTATTTTCCTTGGCCCCTTTTTTGCTCCTCTTATGGTCAACCTCACCAGACCTGTGATTAAAAATCTCCTCTTCTGTGTGGCTCATGAGTAAAGCTCCCTCCAGCCTTTTGAGCCTTCCTGGCAGTCTCCTTTATTCTGGGGAGGCCATGATGAAAAGCTTGACATGCAATGATCAGGACTTGGATGACATTGAGTGTGATTCTCTTGCCCCTGTGGCCAAGGAGGTGCCAATGTCCTCTCCCCCTGACCTAGAGGAGAGCAACTTGGTGCCCTTGCGCGCTCCTGTGATGCCTCCTTCCCCCCCCCGTACCCCCTGATTACTCATTGGTTTGGCGCTGATGGCACTGAATGCATATTTCCCTCAGCTGTCCCCTGTGTCCTCCTTGTGGTCCCCCCCTTCAAGCAGCTGTTCCAGTACTCCACTGGTTGGCATTCTGGTGGTTTGTTTTGCCAGGATGGGAGCCAAACTCAGTTAGTTTAGCCCCCCTTTCTCATAAATATTGTCAGGCACCCACCCACTAGGAAGTAATCTTCCTAGGTGATGAATGATGGCAGAGGGATTTAATCTGGTTACCAAGGATCCTACAGGCAAGGACACCATTCCTAGATGGAATAGCTCTCTGAACACTTGATATCTGCCCAACAGCAGGTTGAAACGTCCCAAAATGAAGTATGCCCCCAAATAATACAGGAGGAAGGCAGAAGCCAAGGGACAGAAGACTTGGGGCTCAGGGATTGTGGATGCAGATTGATAGTTCTTGGTCTCCTCTCTGAGGGGTGGGTTATGAGATAAGGGTGTAGCAGTATACCATACGCCTGGTATAACCTGGCGCCAAGAGCTGTTGAGAAAATGTGCTTCTGGAGAGGTGCCTGAATCTGCTCACAAACCCATCAAAATGCTGGCCATTGCAGCCGGCAGCAAGATTATCCAAAACAACTATTTATACCCAAGAGACTCCATAGGGGGAGTCTTGGGTATTCTCATGGTCTTGGATTTTAAGGCTTAAGGTCAAGTTGTAAAAGAATATGCAAAATGATTCAAAGTGGGTGAATGTAGACTTTATTGATTGAACAAGTAAAAGATCATAATTTACCATCATTATATAGAATGAATTCTAAATGATAGTCTGGAGATAAAAATAAAGAAGATCAATCACTTGGGGATAAAATTGGGGAAATTTGGAGAAAAACTGGAGATCATAGGCAGTTGAAGATTAAGCTAGAATTATTTGCATTATTGATCAAAAAAACTGACCTCAAACACATTAAAACATTAAATGCTTAAATTAATTTGCCTTTCAGGCAGGAATACACAGGAGAACCCCAACTATTCCCCAGTGTTAACTGGGGAAGAAGAACCAGGACCAACAACATAAACAGAGGCCAACAAAGAAGTCAGAGCAAAAGCAGGGTCAAATTGGTTGTCAGCGTCATCAAAGCAATTAAGAGAATCCAATGAAAAGATTGATGTAACATCTGATTGGCTGGAATCAAGTTTGAAAGTAACAATTCACTTTCTATGCTATTATTAATTGTTGTCTTAGGTGAAAGAGCGCCTAGAAGAGAAGAAGACCCGGGTTTGAATCCCGTTACCGTAAATACTGGTTCCAGCAGCCAATCTGGAGCCAATAAACAGGTGATAAAGAGCAGATACTTCCAACTAACCCATTGATTTTAGGAGATCCAGCTAACCCCAAAAAGGGGAGCATTTTCTCTACTATTCCAAAAAATGAATTGTTTTCAGCAATGTCTGAAGAAATATTCCTGACAAATATACATTTACCTCAACAGGCTTAACAACTACTGTACTTAAATATTAGGATAAGGGTTAATCAGATTAAAAGATGATTTTATTGTAATAGATTGATTTTCTTATACCTTCTCAAAGGCTAATTCCTGGGCTACTAGCAATGTCTTCTAGGACATTCTAATACACCCCCAATTTGGTTAATTATTAATCTAGGTTCGTTGCTTATTACACATCAATAGAATATTTTCATCTTCACCCAGCACAGGTGGCCCTTGCTGGTGTAGAATAGTTTAAGTGCTTCAGGATCACTTCCTACTATGCTGAACATACTTCAGGTTCAATGCTTAATAATATAATTAATATGGGAATTCAAGATTATGGGGAATGAAACCCAGCGCCTCAGCGCTTGGTGTAGAAGTAAGGCAGTGCTTTGGCGCCTAAAATATTTTCAAGGTGGTGCCTGCAATAATTTTCAGTTGACGCCTGATATATAATTAGTTTGGTGCCTTGGCCCCCAATTTTATTGTTAGGTGGCGCCTGTAGCTTTACCAAGTGGTGCAGCGGTAAATCATGTATCAACTAAGCACTGTGGCAGCGCTTATCATTGGCTGATTTATATTTCAGGTCAGAAGACTACTGCTGATCCAATGTACATGTATTTTATACTACCAATTTATGTTGTTTGACTGCTGTAATTCATATCCACGGGCTCTGTCATAATTGGCATCATTGCTTGGTTAAAATTCCCAATATATCCTAAAATAGGGGTTTTTGTAGGTACTTTTTATTCTTCTAGGAAATATAGCTATATAGAAACAAATTTTTAGAGTGGAAGATAGGAAAGTTTTAAGGGAATTTGAGCTAAGGGGGAAGGAGATTTTGAAGCTTCTGATTAGTCAACAAAAATATTTTTAACATCTAGAAGGTCTGTGTGAGAATTAGACTGAATGACATAAAATTTGCTAAATTTTGGCAGCCTGCAGGTCAAGCGCAACTGTTATTAGGTAGTGAATAGTGTGTGCCCAACTTTTTTAATTGATTGGTTCAAGGAGGAGATCCAGAATTTTGAAGTTTATCTGAGTAACTCCTGCTTTAACCCTTTTTTCTATGACAACCTTTAAATTTTCTAGTGTGGTCAAGGGTTTAGCAGCAGATTGTTGCCATTTTTTGATGCAGTGTGGATGTGTCATCCCTACATTTGGTGTTCTACTGTAAAATTATCACTGATATTAAATAACTAACTTTT